>PVJH01004212.1:0-129079 GCA_004026705.1 Nesogale talazaci
TTTGCTGAAGTGGCACATCAGTAGATCTTGGCTAAAGATATGTCTGCAATTATGGAGTGATTCAGAATTTAAGATATCTAAAACTATCCAAATCTGGCCGTGGCAGTCAGCTAATCTGGTGTCAATTTGAGGATTAAGAGTGTAGGGGGTGGTCTAGCCTGTCAATCTGGACATAGCCAATGAGGCTCCTGTGTGGGTATGGCCTTCTTCTCTGAGAATTCTGGGAAATCTGATACTTCCTTCTTAGAAGCAGGAGACACTGGGCTGACAAGGTGGGCTCCCTGTGAGACATCCCTGACAAACCGCATGAGTCTACCCTGTTGCATCCAGAAATCTGGACCTAGAGAAGCCACGAGGAGACTCCTGCCAGTGATGGGATGTTTACAACACCACTGGATCCAAAGACCTTCTACCCACTGGCTTGTGCTCATTCTGCAATTAGCGTCATTGCATGTGTTTTGTGAGCCTGAAGAGAATCTATAGATTGTTATCAGACATATATGGCCTTGGACTGGACTGGGTTGGGATGTTTTGTTAATGTATAATTACCCTTTGTATAAAACTCTCTCTTACATGCATAAGCTTGTTTATGGGCTTGTATTTCTGGTCTACCCAGAGTAACACACCGGTCTATGTCTCAAGGGCACTGAGGGCACTTGTGACGGTTCACATGAAAACCTGTGAACACGTTTCAAACTTGAAGAATATGGCCCATATATTTTTACAACCTGAGGTCGGTGTAAGGAACATATTTGGGTAACCATTTCATGTATCTCAGATCAAAAGTTCAAGAAGACTTTTCAGAAAGAACAGTGACTTTTCCGTTATCAAATGCCTAAGTCAATAACAACAAAAGTCTTGTGCATTAAGCTTCTACCAATAATTTTTTTAATGAAGAGAAACAAAAATTCAGTCCTAGTTCCTGTCCTCCAGGAATACTCAGTTGGGAGAAATGAGAATTTAAACAAGTCACTATGGCATACTTTCCTTTGGTTCTTGAGGAGTGATTTAGCCTACATGATTTAGCAGAGTAACTTCTCCTCATTAACAAGTCTACCCACTTTCTTGTGCTGTTGGAGGCGGAGGGGGTGGTGCACGGAGGCATACTGTTTCTTTATAACTCAAATAACAGAAGTTCTATTTAAGAATGTTATTTACTCCTTGCAAAAAAAAACAAAGTACATTTATTCATTGTTTATGTGCAGCAAAACTGAATGTCATACAGTACTTTCTGTCCAGAAACCTAACATGTCTAACATGTCCAGACACGTGCATATACACCCACACATACGAATTTGCATGTATTGGTTGATGGTTCTGTCTCCTAAAGATCAAACTGCACATCAGTTTTACAATATCGCAATAGTTGTACAAATCTTACAGATGAGGTGGCACTTAGTGAGCTCCTTCAAATACTATTGGAAAGAAAGGGAGTCTCTGATGAGCACAATCTGCTACGTTTGGGTGCTTCATTGAAAACAAACAATTTCACAGACCCCCAACTATATACAAGGCCACTCAGACCCTTCAATGGATTGAGAAAAATATAAGTCCACTCTGCAGCCTGAACACAGACCAAACCTGAACATCATCCAACTCACAAAGAATCAAATGATCCTGGCCCTGACTAACTCGAGGGATTGGTAATTCTTCAGCAATCAAAGCTTAGTACGACTCTAGTCTTCCTTCTCTCTTGAGGAGATTTATTAATATGCTATAAAGTTACTCTTATAAGTTACTACTATAAAGTCAATCTAAATCACAATCTTGCTTCTTTAACCCCTGCCCTCAATCACTAAACACAGACCAAAGTCTTGTGTTAATCCCATTTATAACTGTCCCCTAATTTTCCATGATATGACAATTTCCATGCTGGAATGAAGGAGCCCTGGTGGTGCTGTCAGGTAAGTGAGGGTCTGCTATCCACAAGGTTGGTTGTTGGGTCAAACCTACCAGGTACTTCATGGAAGGAAAGTGAGGCTCTCTGTTCCTGTAAAGATTTACAGCCTTATTCCACGATGCTCACCTTCTCAACATGGCCCTAAAGACAAATGGGTGGGTGCATCAGCAAATGTAGTGAAGAAAGCTGATGGTATCCAGCTGTCAAAGGACATATCATCTGGGGTCTTAAAAGTTTGAAGGTAAACAAGCAGCCATCTCACTAAGAAGTGACAAAGCCCACATGGAAGAAGCACACCAGCCTGTGTGATCCTGAGGTTTCGAAGGGATCAAGTATCAGGAATCAAGGAACAAAAAAATAAATCATATAATTGCGAATGAGGAGCATTGATTGGGCTACTGGACATACCCTTACAGAAGGGTTGTAGGGAGGAGATGAACCAGTCAGGGTGCATACAAAGATGAAACATACAACTTTCCTCTAGTTTTTCAATGCTTTCTCCCTGCCCCTCCTCCTCCACATCATGATCCCAATTCTACCTTACAAATCCGGCTACATGAGAGGGTGTAGACTGTTACAGATAGGAACGGAAAACACAGGGAATCCTGGACAGATAATCTCACCAGTGGTGAGAGTGGTGATACTGGGAGGGTAGAGGGAAGGTGGGGTAGAAAGGAGAAACCGATTACAAAGATCTACATATAACCTCTTTCCTGGGGGGTGGAGAACAGAAAAATGGGTGAAGGGAGAAGTCTAACAGTGTAATATATGACAATAATAATAATTTCTAAATTATTGAGGCTTCGTAAGGGAGAGAGGAGCAGTGAAGGAAAGGGAAAAGGAGGAGCTAATACCAAGGGCTCAAGTGGAAAGCAAATGCTTTGAGAATGATGAGGGCAACAAATGTACAAATATGCTGGACACAATGGATGGATGGTGCTAAGAGTTGTATGAGCCCCCAATAAAGTAAAGTTTTTAAAAAAGACTTGCAGCATTAGGAACCTTTTTTGAGGTCATGACTATCTGGAATTGACTTGATTTGTACCAGGTTGAAGACCAAACTCAAACAATGGAAACATATCAGTGTGTTCTGGTTTATACCCTTCTCAAAAAAGAGAATAAGAGCGAAAATCCATCCTTTTTAGGGTCATCTGTCTCACGATGCTGACCTATCTCTGTGCTGTTTGTGGTCATTGTCAGGTGCCATGAAGTCAATCCCAACTTCTAGGGACTCAATACACAACAGAACGAAACACTGCACAGTCTGGTGCCATCCTCCAATTGTTCTTGTCTGAGCCCTGCAGGGTAGCCGCTGCATCTGGCCATCTTGCGGAAACTCTTCCCCCTTTTCACTGCCCCTCTACTTTAACAAGCATGATGTCCTTTCCCCAGGGCCCAATCTCTCCTTACATTATGTTCAAAGCATGTGAGACAAAATCTCACCATCCTTTTTTCCTAAGGTGCCTTCTAACTATACTTCTTCCAAGACAGATTTAGTTTTTCTTTTGGCAGACCATAGCATGTTCACTATTCTTCTCAAGCACCATAGTGGGAATGCATCTATTTTTCTTCTGTCGTCTTCAGGCAATGTGTAACTTTCCCGGGTATTTGAGGAGACTAATTATACCCTGGCTCGGATCATGCACGCGTCGGTCCTCGAAATAACATCCTTGCTTTTCACGCTTTAAATTGATCTTATGCAGCAGAGTTAGGTAATGTAATGCACCATTTGATCTCATGGCTACTGCTTCCAGGAGCATTGATTGTGGAACCAGCTAAGACAAAAGCCTTGACAACTTCAATCTTTTTGACATTTATCATGCTGTTTCTTACTGGTCTAGCTGTGAGGATCTTTGCATTTTTTACATTGAGACAAAACCCATATTGAAGGCTGCAATCCTGGATCTTCATTAGCAAGGGCCTCAAGTTCTCACTTTGGACAGCAAGGTTATGTCATCTACATATCGCTGGTGGTTAATAAGCCTTACTCCGATCCCAATGCCACATTCTTCTTCATATAGTCCAGGTCCTCTGATTACTTGCTCATCATACATATTGCATAAGTATGGTGACAGGATACAACCCTAATCCACACTTTTCCTGATTTTAAACCACATAGTATTCCCTTGTTCTGTCCACACAACTGCCTCTTGATGCATGTACACAATTCCCCATGAGCACAAAGATGTGTTCTGGAATCCCCATTCTTCTCAAAGCTTTCCAGAGTTTGTAGTGGTCCACAGAGTCAAATACCTCAGCATAGCTAATAACAAGTAAAGATCTGTCTGGTAGTATATGCTTTCGGCCAAGATCCATCTAACATCAGAATGTTATGCCTTGTTCTACAAGCTCTTCTGTATCCAGCCTGAACCTCCGGCAGCAACATGTCAGTGCACTGATGAAACTATTGGTTGATTTTCAGCAAAATTTGACTTGCATGTGGCATCCATGATATTGTTCTATCAATATCAGTAGTATTGTTTCAGTGCTCTATTAGGTCATTTTTCTTTGAAATGGATACAAATATGTATACCATCCTATCAGTTGGCCATGTAGCTGTCTTCCAAATCTCAGGGCATGGATGAATGAGTACTTCCAGTGCTTCATCATTTTGTCAAAATATTTCATTTGTTTCATTTTATTTCATCAGTTCCTGGAGCTTTGTTTTAGGCAAATACTTTCAGTTCAGGCTGAATTTATTCCTTCCGTATCTTTGGTTTTTGCTCATATTGCTACCTTGTGAAATGGGGGTTGTTGATTAGTTCTTTTTGGTACAATGACTTTTTCAACTTCTTTTGGTGCTTCTTGAACCATTCAACATTCTGCTCATAGACTATCTCAATATTGCAACTCAAAGTTTGAAATTTTATTGCGTTTTTTCAGCTTAAGATATATAGACTGTTCTTCAATTTTGTTTTTCAGCTCTAGGTTTCTGTGTATTTCATCATAATATTTTACTCTATCTTCTCAAATTACCCTTTGACTTCACCATTTCTTCCATGTGCATTAGTTTCTGTATGATTAAGAGCAAATTTCATACTCTTTTCTTATATCCTCTTTGATCTTTTCTTTCTTTCCTGTTTTGTTAATGATCTTTTGTTTTCTTCATGTATGATGTTCTTAATATCATAATAGTTTTTCAGGTCTTCTGTCATGAATGTCCAAGTTATTACATCTGATATCTGTTCTTGGGGTATACTCAAACTTCAGGTGGGATAGACTCAAAGTTATATTTTGGTTCTCATGGAGTTGTTTTAATTTTCTTGAGCTTCTACCTGAACTTGTATATGTGCAATTGATGATCTGATATGTAGCCTGTCCCTGCCTCATTTTAGATGTTGACATTGAGTTTCTCCTCACAGATGTAGTCAAATTGATGCTTGTGTGTTATACCCGGAGAAGTCTATGTGCACTGTCTGAAATTGGTCCAACTTTAAATCAAGATGCTTTGATAACTATTGATGTCTGGAATGCAAAAGTTGGAAACAAGTGGAAGGAACAGGTGTTGGGAAATATGGCTTTGGTGACACAAACAAAGATGACTATATAAGATTCTATCATGTGACCTCCAGATTCATTTCTATCACCAATGTCATATTTTCCAGTCATTTTTCCTTTCACGCTGTCTCTAACTTTTGCATTCTAATCACCACAAGTTATCAATGTGTATTGATTTAAAGATTGATCAACTTCAGACTGAAGACGTTGGTAGAATTCTTCAACTTCTTCACCATTGCTTTGGTGGTTGGCACATAAATTTGAATCCTACTTGTATCGAATGGACTTTCTTGAGGGAGATGGATATAATTCTATTACAGACAGAATCGAACTTCTAGATAGTTCTTGACATGTCTTTTTTGACAATGAATGCAACACCATTTCTTTTGATTGCTTCATTCCCAGCATAGTAATCTATTAAAAAGGACAATACCAGTCCATTCCAGCTTACTAATGCCTAGAACGTTGATTTTTGTGTTGCAGTGCATATTTTACAACTTAACAATTTTCCTAGATTCATACTTCCTATCTTCCAAGTTACCATTATTAATTCCTGTTTGCAGCTGTCTCTTCTCATTTTCATCATGTCCCATCTGCAAATGAAGATCCCAAAGGCTTACTCCCATGGGCTTTACTTTATCCACATCACTGTGGTCCAACCCACTTGGAGAAGGCCTTCCTCAGGTACAGCTGAGTGCTGGAGAAGCCCCTACTGGCATTATTTCTGACAGTGTGCTGCTTCTTTTCATGAGGTATCTGAAGTATCTGAAAATGCTTAGATTCCTTCCATGATATTTTCTGTGGCTAATTTTCTGTAGCTTATTCCTTCTTAGTAGCTCGATCTTAGTCTGGAAGCGCTGCTGAAACTTTGAGTGACCCTACTGGCATTTGAAATACTGTTGTCAGAGCTTCTGGTATCACAGAATCACACAAGCTACCATGAGCAAGACTAACTGACAGGCAAGTAGTGACTTGTGGGTTGCTTCCAGGTTGGTTCCAGCCCTGTGAACAATGGAAGAAACGCTGTCCAGTCCCATAGCACTCTCACAAGAATGTGAGCCCTTTCTCTGAATTGCTATGTTGATCCACCTCCTAGAGGGTCTTCCTTTGTGGTTGTTGTTGTTGTTGAATGTCTACCAAGAATGATGCCTTTCTCCTGGCAGTAGTCCTTCTTGAAAACATATCCAAAGTCTGTGCGACAACATTTCACCACTCTTGTTTCTAAGAGGCATTTCAGTGGTAAGGGAGAGCTTCAAAAGGTTTGTGGAAATATTGGTATAAAATATAGTGTGATTTTGCCATAATTTTATGAAGCCTCCTGGTACTTCTCAATGAACAAGTACCGAGAGCACACTGAGCATCAGATATTGTGTGATTTCAAGGACTTGGAACAGTGGGGTGGCTCATGCCACAGGCTATGTGCCCAATTCTGATTCTGCCAAGTTCCAGCTGTGTGACCCTGGGCAAGTTCATTAATCTCACCTGCCTTTGCTCGCCTGTCTTTAAAAAAGGCCTACTAAACATGCCATCATCAGAGGACTGCTGGGAGAATAAGAAGAGGAATGGTTGTAGGATGCTCAGTCTGGTGTCTGGCACATAAAGTATTAAAAATGTTTCTGTTCATATTAGTTTTCTGCTTTGAGGGTTTATGTACAGTTACATCCTATGAGAGTTCCCTCAGCCAGCTTTCTTTACTGGTGAAGGTTTTGCATGTGTGGCTTATGAAAGTCTGTGTCAGACAGACAGACAGACTACTACTAAACTAGTAGTCCATCAAGGTGTGTACAAATAACACAGAGGTAGGGTGGGGGTGGAAACTGAGGTGCACTCAGAGAATTTTAGGGTGAGAATGGGCATATGACAAGAATTGAAGGGGAGAAATAGAGAGAAGTCTTTTATACAGGGTTTTCCTTGTTTGCTGTGTGGTAAGTGGTGGAGCGTTTTTGATAAAAATAAGGTACTGAAGGATTTTAGGCAGGGAAGCGGTAGAAGGTTGCTTTCACTTCAGAAAGTTCATTATAGCAGAAATACTCAGAGGATGCTACTGAGTATTTCCCCATGGGGGAGTGGGGCAGTGCAGGCCTAAGAAGGGCCAGTGTGAAAAGGAAGGAGGAGAAGAATGCATTCTCTTCTTTTCTCTGAAAGGATGGCTGACCCTTCAGCATTAGCTTCTGGGAGCTTTCCTAGAGCCCCAGGCAAATATCCCCACTCCAAGGATTCACTGACAGGCTATTTTCACATCACAGCTCAGGAGCTCCCAGAGAACAGAAAACAGACTTTGGCCCCACTTTACATAGATGACATATCCCTTATATACTTAGCACGGTGATCTAGGATGGGCCCTTGCAAGTACTACTAGATCAATGTTTGCAGAATAAAGTTTTTCAATAAATGTCTTTTGGGGGAAAAATGACTGACTACCTGTATCTAATCCATCAGAGGAATGTGTTCTAATCCTTTAGCATTTCCAATATGCTTAGCCATCAATATGGCCTCACATTAATGCATATTTTGCTTAAATTGTTTAATTTAATTAAAGTCAGCAAACACACTGAGTATGTTCTCATTGGAAGGCGATGTGCTGTGGCATACTGTGATTGCCAATTTTTTCCTCTTAATATAATATTACATACTCCTTAGCTAGGTCACAGAAAGGAACTCTGTGTTGAGATGATGCTATTTCATCTGAGTAGATAATTGATGCTTTAATTAAAAGGAGATAGAGCCGAAATGAGTATATATTTTATGGCACCCTTTTTCTTCCCGACAGCAGAAAAAGCATCACTCCTGTTGGTTAATTTTTTCAACCCCATCTTGACTGAACTGATAAGACTTTAGTTGTCTGGGTGCTACTGAAAAGCTCAATGTAAGGATTTTTAAAATAACATTCACTTCTACTCTCATTAATTCATGTCTATGTACACAACTATTATATACGGCTTTTGATTTTTCTCATTAGTTGGCATTTTTCCCATCAATTTTTTTTTGCTCTTTATTTTCAATTTAAATGAGCCAGCTATATATTTGTGACACCAAAACGAAACTAAACACACTGTCATTGGGTCAATTCCAACTCGGGGGGAAACTCCCCCCAGTGGGTTTCCTAGACGGTAAATCTT
This sequence comes from Nesogale talazaci, assembly GCA_004026705.1. Lineage (NCBI taxonomy): Eukaryota > Metazoa > Chordata > Mammalia > Afrosoricida > Tenrecidae > Nesogale > Nesogale talazaci. Next base: position 8,518 of record PVJH01004212.1, read on the forward strand.
TAGGTTAAAAAAAATCCAATTTTAAGCAATGATGAATGTCAATAAGATACAACACAATTCTTTCTGACACCGGTTGTTTTCAGGATGGCAGTATTCACTGCTATGTGGTACCCTAGTATTTTCAGTACTGTGCACATATGAAGAATTCAGAAAATGATTTGCTTTATAATAGTTTCTGAACCTACCTCCAAGGTCATCAGATTTGAATATTAGCTTTCTCAAAGATCAAAGAGGAAACACTTGCATCACCCAAGAACACTATCTGTGTTGAAAACCAGTTAGAAAAAGGGTTTCTGATTCAAAATTATGAGTATAAACAATCAGATCTGTGCTAGCAATAGTCACCAGTAAATAATATTTAGGTGAAGCCATACTGATGATGTATATGTTTTTTTCTTCAGATCTTTAAAACACCAATATATAAAAAGAAAACAAAAAACATCAGTATAGTTTTTCTCTATTTTCCTTACAAGCACCACTACACATTTGTGAGCAGAGGTAACTAGTAAAAATTTGCTTTGTGTTCAATAATGTGATTCTTGAGTTATCAATTAACCCAAAATGTCATTCTAAACAAAAATTAGTAATTGATCATATCCACAGCATGGTGATCAGTGAAAATGTCATGGCTTCATATGTCAAGATAGTTAAGCCAAATGTGGGTGAGGGAACTTCCAAAAGTTTGTGAAAACTGTAATTAAAAGATAGGAGGATTTCTCCGCAAATTTTTGGAAATCCTCTCCTACTTGTATACAAGCTTCTATACAAGTCTACTGGCACTTTGGTGGGAGGGGGCGCATTGTAGGGGAATGGCTGTCAAATGAATGCTGGTGGTGCTATGAGTTAGGCATTAATCTACCAACAGCAAGTTTGGAGGTTCCAATCTCTTAGCTACTCTGTAGGAGAAAGATGAAAACTCCACCCTCATTAAGATGGACAGCCTCAGGAACCATATACAGAGTCACTGAGAGTCTGAACCAACTCGCTGATAGTGTAGGAAACAAAAGGTGATTCAGACATAACCCCTCTAATCCATTTCTTAAGGACATCACTCTTCACTGTCCTAGCAGGTTATAAAGTGGTAAAGGCTACAATGGAGATACAAGCAGAATCATGTGGAAGGTCGAGGGTTGGGGGCAAGGGTCCTGTTTTGCACATTTGCATTTTGTGTATGTATGTGTGCGCACCTGAATGCATCATCTGTGACTATCTGAAACAGACAGACCAGAGTCTAGGCGTGTATGGGGTTGTCTCAGAGAGGAAACTTTTTCTATGATTTCCTTTCATATAATTTCATACAAGATCACATTGTAAGTGATTCAATTTCTATGTCTGACTCTGAAATTACTGGTACACACCACGGAAAAAAGCACACAGATGCCCAAACCAGGCACATGTATAAAATGATCACATACTAAAAGCAGCACATAGAAACATTTTCTACCATGTTGATATGAAATTTAAGAGCTAAGTTGTGTAGAAGTTACTATTAAGAATTATATTTTCAACAACTAAATATGATTCATTAGAAAATAAAGTCACAAAAATAGGACACATTCTCTCTTGGTTAGTGTGCTCACAGTGTTTTCAGAAGCCCACACGTGCTTATTAATAACTATTAAATAAACAAGAACATTAAAAAGTTAATCATACCATTTTTAAAGTATAATGACCAAGTACAGATAATTCTTACTTACAGTCTATTTGAGTTAAGAAACTGCAGTTGTGACTATATGAGGTCTTGAGGGGGGTAAATCTTATCATAGCTACAACCTCTATCTGTAGTGCATGATATGTGAACATCATCATTCTTATGCTACCCCCCCCCAAAGATATTTAAAAATCAGGTTTATAAAGATACTGATTTATGGCAATAATAATGAAACAAAAAATGAGGTAGTTGACTTATATCAGAACCCACTAATAATGGAGTTGTTGGATTAGAAATTGGTTGTAAGTAGGAAAAACTACCTGGAATGCTGATGAATGCTACTGATGAATGAAACATGAAGATCCACTGTGAATAATTTTGATGCAGTCAACACATCAAAAGAGTCAAATGTGATTCTTACCTCCTTGTTCACACAACTGCTGGGCTAAAGCATCTTTGAAAATGACTTGACCCCGGTGTGTTGCCGTCGCCCTGGAAATATAAAGAAAAAGGCTCATCCAAACCTTGAAATACAATGTACATCTTAAACAGTCTATCGTAAGAACTTCCTGAGAACCACATCCTTAAAGTTTGCTGTGTGAATATTGTTTTTTAAATGAAGTGCCGCTGAACAACAATGCCAATGAACAGCGGAGTCTAAGCTTCATCACAGCACTGGAGTCCAGAGTTAACTTCGAATTTTACTTAGTAAAAATACTGTGGCATATCTAAGCTAATTCCAAAAAAGCAGTGGGTTTGAACAAAGCCCAAACGGAAGGAAAGGGATAGAAAAAGACGCTTATTAAAATGTCCTTTGTAGGAGACTGTGATCAAACAGGTTTTGTGGAGCAACGACGATATGAGTGCTGGAGAAAGAGGTTCCTAAGGTACTTGATTTCTACAATCAACAGCCACTGCTTCACATAGGGAGTTGTGAAAGAGAATTACATTTTTAAAACATTTTCACCTAAAAGGAAGGGAGCTATTCATGGCTTTCATAATAACGAACTCTGTCATAATAAAATACACCTTCTCCCCCCACTGGGTATAATTCACCACTTGAAGGAGAGGTGCATCTTTTACCTCTTCTAATCAGAGCTGCGCACATGGATCCGTGAGAAAATAACATGCTTGCAGCAGATGTGGTGTTCAATGGCTATAATAGGAACTGTCTTATTAAAGGAAGAATTATTTATGCTTTCTATCTGAAGTGTTTTCCCCGAAAATGGATTTTTTTTAAAAATTCAAGCACAAAACATTATTTAAACCAACTTCAAAGAAAAAAAAATAAGCCTTCCTAAGAAACTTGATTTTAAGAAAACAGAAAATAAGTCTGACTAAATAAAAAGCTATCAACATTAGATCTCTAGTTTAGTTTGGGCCAAAACTACCCTCAGGGAGGTGGGGGCAATCACCACCACAAAAAAGCTCTGATTCACAGTCATCTACTGGAGATGGGTTGTGTGCAAGGCCTTGGGTGGGGGGTGCAGGGGGCAACATGGGCTCTGCTTTTCCCTTCAGCCGCTCTCTCTTCCTGCTGGAGGTCATGGCCATTCTCTCCCAGATTCTTCACTCTGGCTCTTTCCCTCGCCTTTCCTCCTGTGTCCTACCCTGTTGGAGTTCCGCCCCCACCAATTATTACTGTCCCCTAGTCCCAGTCCCCAGGGTCCAACTCCTTGAGAGGGATCTGTTAAATGGAGCCATGGTCAAGTCCTAATAGTTAGTGTTCATCTAAGTGAGTGAAGTTCAGCAGGTATGAAACCATGAAAACATTACACCCACACCAAAAAATGACACAATGGGGTAAGTGTGAGGGCTAGCAGAGAGAGAGAATTGGAGATAAAAAGCATGAGGCTTTCAACTCACACCATACATGAAATCTACCAGAGGGGTCAGCCCTTCTTTTTTTAAATTAAAACGGAGCTATTGAAATGGCAGATACATAAATGCCATGACACTCTAAGTGTACAGAGGTTTTTCTTTCCTTTCATCAAACTAGCAATTGGGAGTACTGAACATGGCCTACAGAAACTACAGGAACTACAGCATTATGTCCAAAGGGAACATGGTGGCACCATCTACCTAAATACGCTGAAACCTGTGGGAGCCGGAACTTGACAGGGCAACCTTGTTTTCCCACCTCACACAGTTCTTCTTTGACAGAAAATGCCCTTTTGTCTTGATCATGAAAGTCACACCCCCTCTGCCTCTAGTTCTCTAATCCAACACTTCGACCCCTATATAGCTGACCTCTTTTATTGAAGCGCCTTCTGGACAAACTTGTTTTCTGTTGAAATCTTGACCACTTGGCCAGAAACCTCCCTCAGACTTACCCTAAAAGATTGTTTTCTCTTGATCCCTTCCCCCAAAGGCTATGAATTCCCTGCCTTCTAAATACTTCACTGAAGTGCCCCCTTTTCATTCTCCTTTTACAGCACCCCTCACATCGTTTCTGTTCTCATTCAAACCAGAGAACAGTAGTCACTATTTCCAGCCATACTGCTGCCCAAATCCTGTAGAGACACTTGGTACACATGTGTGCTGAAAGATCATCATTGTGGGCTCTGGTTTCTTTATAAACCTGTATATTCCTCAGATAGTATTTCGAAACAAAACAGTCCAAATCATAAGGCAGCTTCTCGGTTAGACATGTGAAGGAGCCTGCACATTCGCTTCTAATCTCAGCCAAAGAAAGAGTGGAAGCTCCATTGATTTGTCCTGGGAGATGTCTGCCCCCCGGGTGTAGTTATGTCAATAGTGGCAAACCTGCTTTGAACACATTTTGAGCTATGAAATAATTCATGGTTACCTCAACAGAATATAAAGATTCATTCCAAATCTTCTGGGATTACAATATAATTTAAAAATTGATGAAAGCATACCAACTCAGAACCTAGAGGTCATGTCCTCTAATTTTTAACCCAGAGTATGATTTTCTTTCTTTTAAAAAAATCATTTTATTGGGGGCTCATACAACTCTTATCACAATCCATACATCCATTCATTGTATGCCAAGCACATTTGTACACTTGTTGTCTTTTTTTAAACCTTTTTTAAAAATCATTTTATTGGGGGCTTATACATGGTTTCTCACAATATGTAAATACATATATTGTGCCACGCTTCTTCACATGCCTGCTGCTGTCATCATTCTCCAAACCTCCACCTTTCCACCTGAGCCCCTGTCTCCCATTTCTTCCTCTCCATCCTTGCTCCCTACTCCCCCACCAACCCTCAATCTCTATAAAATATTTTTGCTTTATCATAACTTACACTGTCTGATGTCTCCCCTCTTTCCCAATGTCTGTCCCCCCCCATAGGAGGTTATGTGTAGATCCCTGAAATTGGCTCCCCCTCTCTACCCCACTTTTCCTCACCCATCCAGTAGCTGCACTTGTACAACTAGTCCCAAGGGGTTCATCTGTCCTGGGTTGTTGCCTTCTTCATTCTCAAAACATTTGCTTTCTACTTAAGCCCTTGTGTCAGCTCATTTCCCTCCTCCCTCCTTGCACTCCTTCCTACGTGGTAATTTATAAATTATTATTTTGTCATATCTTACACTGTTGATGTCTCCTTTCACCAACTTCCCTGTTGTCCATCCCTCAGGGAGGAGGCCATATGTAGATCCTTATCATCAGTTCCCCCTTTCCACCCCACCTTCCTGCCATCCTCCCCGTATCGCCATTCTCACCACTGGTCCTGAAGGGATCATCTGTCCTAGATTCTATTTTATTTTCTTATACAGCTATGATATAAGTGACAAAATTTCACTTTTGCTTTCAAAATTTTTGTTTTATAGAACACATCATTCACTTTTGTCGTGCTAATGATTATGTTGGTCAATTTCCACTTAATGTCCCATCATTAGCAATAATTTTCTGAAGAAGTTCAGAAAATGTATTCAGTGTTCACTGTTCTGGGGTGTCGACCAAACTTCTTAAACAAGTCCCTAATAAGTACTTCTCTTGGGAGAGGCATAGAACTCCCGCACAAGCTGGCCAACATGAGCCCCTATTAAGTAAGCAATTTTAAAATCCCTTTGGGCAACCATAATCTATCTTTTGAAGAACTCAAAAGAGTCTTCCAAATGAAGGACATTCTTTGGATCACCATATTCAGTGTTTAAAACAGCCTTATTGCTGCTAGTTCTCAAGAACACACCATATTCTCATATGAACCGGTCTCCTAGTTTAACTGTCTGCCCCGAGCACTTAGGAAGTCAGTAGGCATCCTGGAGAGGCGCCGAGGTGAGCTCTCAGATGCTGCAGTCAGCAAGGCCTCTCATTTACAGAGTATATGGCTGTGGGGGATCACTTCTTTAACCCCTGTAGGTATCATATATTCCTGATTCATAACTTGAGCATATAATTACTACTTAAAAATGTTAATAATCACTCTTCACCTATTTACCATCATCCAACACAAGAGTTCAAGCTTCTAGCTATCCCAAAGCCACATCCATTGCCATTGGGAGGATCGTGTCTAACAGTGACAGAGTGGAACGCTCCCATGGGTTTTCCAGGTTGTCCTCTTTCTCAAAGCAGACAGCCACATCTCTCAATGGAGTGGCTGGTGGATTCAAGCCGCCCACTTCAAGCTAACAGCCAAGCACTTCATTAATCACCAGGGTTCCTCTCTGGTGTAAGAATCATTAATTAAGTCAGATGCATCCCCCCCAAAGGGCACCTACCATAGTACCTTGAGTATATGCGGAAATCAAAAGTATTTAGAATGATTTTCAGCTCACGATTTGCTTCCGGGGTGCAACAATGCCACCCTGTTTCCAAAGAAGTTAAAAAGGGAGTTTTAATGCACAGTTGTTGCAATGCTTACATTCCCAAGTGTATTACTGCTTTGAGTGAATTTGCTCATAGAATCACATAAAGAACCACACTAAGTGTGTTATGTTTAAGCCAAGCAGTATGGGCTTTACCTACAGTAGTGGCTTATCTCCCCTAACATTCTCTACTGCTACAGAGATGGAGTCTGATATGTTACTGTGTCTTGTCCATTCACAGCTGGAAAGGCATTTACTAATCCGCACTCGGATGTTAATCGAGTGTACTATCAGCATGGCTACTCCAAGCCACCCCTAGGAAATGTGTGTGGAACAAGGGAAAAGGGAGAGAGAGGTGGTCAGAGTTGGGTAAATTTGATCTCCAAAGGAATAAATTCACTGGCGAAGATCCCAACCCTCTTTTTATAAGTATATTAGGATACCTTCTAATTAGGTTAGGATTTCGGAGGGGATTTGTTTTGATGTTAAGCCCTCAACTCAAACTATTTCAAGGCTATTAGCAAAATGAGTTCAAGCCCGTGCATATTTTTGCAATCCTTTGGCTTTTCAGAGCTTTGCTCCTCTTGTTATTTTTATAATTACATCTGTTATTTTTCAGTGATGGCATTTTATTCCTTCTGTGAAATGTATAAATATTTTCTCGATTTCCAAAAACACAAATTTATGATCATTACCCAGTAGTAGCAAAGTTTAGGTTTTCCTGAAGATCCACAAATAAATGGCTTAGCCTTGTATTCTAAACAAGGTGTAATTTTCACTAGCAAGAGAAAGCAAAGACCATTTAAATACTAGATGCATATATTAACCATTAATAGTAATTTACCTTCTTTACAAGTGAATCAGAAAAGCTAACTACTAAAATGAATATATGTAGTTTGGTTTTCAAACAAAATAGTCCCACTAATTTTCTGTCTTTGGATAGGCAATTTAGTCTTTCTGTTTAATTTCCCTATTTGAGTGATATATGATATCCAAAGTTAAGTTCTAAAACTCTACGATCCTCGAGTTTACAGTCCAGTGTATGAATCTACACATGTGTACCTACACACAAGGAGAGGCATGCTGGTTACAGTAGGCATTGGCAGGAAGCTTCTCAAAACAGTGTGATATGTATGCAGAAATCATGAGGATGGCACAGGAAGCACCGGGCAGCATTTCATTCTGTTGTGTGTTGGGTCACTACGAACTGGAAGTGTCTCTTGGCTCCTACCAACAAAACATGGTTGCAGCAGTTAACCGTGGCAAATTTAGCAGGCATCAGCATTGGCGTGGTGCTAACTGAAGTTGTTGGATAATCATGAAGAAGAACTTGAAAGAAAAATGTAAAACTTACCATGTTGCTTGTGTCTAATACAGTAATCCGAAAGTAAGCGCTATGGGTTGAAAACTATGAAGTTAGAAAATTTCTATTAGAGGTCTGGAAGTGTCCTTGAAGAAGGACACTTCTCCACTTCTGAGAGTAGGCAGTGGAAAGCAGTAATGTTTTTTTAAACTAAAGTGCTGCTTTATCGGTAAAGAATAATTTTTAATGTCTAAATTCTAAGTGGGTTTACATTTTTTTTAAATCAAGGATTTTCCCAGGTTGGAAAAGCGCATGTAATAGAGCCTTAATTTTGAAAAACAGCATCCAAAGTGGTATAACTTTTTGTTAAGAAGACCAGGCTGCTTATACTAATTATTCAATATGTATTTAAAGATTGTGAATCTGAAGGCACGACAAAGGATTGGTCTGCTTTGGGTACTCACATTTCTTAGTTTAGTCCCATCAGCATAGGGTAGGTGTATAGCAAATAGCTTCTATTCATTGAACTGTACCTTCTATGTGGTACAGTAGTTATGCATTCAGCTGCTAACCAAAAGGATGGTAGTTCAAACCCACTAGCCACTGCACAGAAGAAAGATGTGGCCATCTGTTTCTGTAAAGATTTATAGCCTTAGAAACCTAAAAGGGTAATTTTACTTATGAGTTGAAATTGGTTCTACAATACCCAGCATTGTCTAAACAGAACACACACACGAGAACTTCAAAAATTTTGTGGAAAAATGATATAAAATATAATGAAAATTTCTATGAATTTTCTGAAACCCCTTTTATAGTCTGCCTGACAAATAGACATGCAATAAGCATTTCCTAAATATACATAAGAATAAGCTATAATATTTACTAACTAGGTTTTGCTGTGGCAAAGTATGCTTTCATCATTTAACATCATCCTGAATGCTTAATTTTTTTATTGTGGTGAAATACATGTTCAATTATTTTGCATGTATAATTTGGTGACATTAACTAGATACCATCCTAAATATTCTTAAATCAGTTGCATTCCAGAAATGTCTTCCAAAACCTTGAAACAAGTGCTTTTCAAACCATAATTTCAAAGCACAAGAAGTTATCAAAGAACATGATTCAGAGGGGCTATGCTATTTCAAGCCCCTTGTAAGCAAGCAGTTCTATGTTTACCTGCCTCAGAGGCATCTGTAGGCAACACAAAGATACAGCTGGTAACAAGAGGGTACATCAATTCCAAAGAATATTTTTGAAAATATTACAACTTGACAGCAAGGAGTTGGATCGTTTTGTTTCTCCTTTGTTAATACTCACATAAGCCTACCTACTTACATACCTGCATATGCTTTGGGGACATTTTTGCTGTTGTTTAAAAAAAATTCTTAGTAGAAAGCACACAGACCAATCTTTACGACTTTGAATTTGGTAATGGTTTCCTAAATGTGTCATCCAAAGTTTAAACAATGAAAGGAAAAATATAGATGAACTGGATCATTCACATAAAAACTCATGTATAACACAGCTACCATCAAGGGTGAGAAAGGACAAGTCAAAGGCTGGGAACATACATCTGATAAGGGGTTTGCATCTCTAAAGAACAAATAGTCTACCTTAGAAATGGACAATGCATTTGAATAGGCATATCTGTAAAGTTGACAAATGAAATGCAAACAAGCACACAGAGTTTGAGATGTTGGCAAGTTATTTTATTAAGCATTTGCCACTGGAGAAATGAAAACCCGTATCACAATGAGCTACCATGTCCTGGGCACCTGTGTGTTGTCAAGTTGATTGCAACTCACAGTGACTACACAGGACAGAGCATAACTGCTCTATCACTTCCCTACACCGCCATCTTTATGGGAGTAGATTATTACAGGTCTTTTCTTGCAACTGGTGGGACCGAACTGCCAGCAGTTGAGTCCTTACTTGTTGTGCCATCAGGGTTTCTTGATCGTGCATACTAACCCAAACCAGACTCACTGCCATGAGCCCGTTTCCACTCAGAGCAGCCCAGCAGAACTAACCCTGCAAATCTTCACGTGAGTAGAGAGTTGCATCTTTCTCCTGGGTGTGACTGGTGGGTTTGAACTGCTACCTTGCGTTTAGCAGCCCAGCGTGTTACCCTACCATTTTAGGATGGCTAAAATGAAAAGAAAACACGAATGAGGTTCGCAAGGATATGGACAACAACAAAAACAACAGGGCACTATGCATCAATAAAAGAAAATGCAATACCATGCTCTCTTACAACATGGATGGACCGTGCAAACAGTATGCTGAGTGAAAAAAGGCCAGCCACAAAGGGCTGTATATTACTGAAGTGTCCAGAACTGACAAATGCATAGACACAAAGTAAATTAATGGTTGCCAGAGGTGAAGAGAGAAGGGATGGGGAATGGCTGAGAATGGGCGTGGTGTGTCTTCTGCGGTAAGGAAAACTTCCTAACATTAAATAGTAATGGTTGCACAGCTGTAGGAATTTACTAAAACGGGAACAGTCCATTTTAAAAGAGTGAGTTTTCTAAGTGAATTCTAGATCATTCAGATAAAAATTTAAAATATATTCTAGAAGGCTATTTGTAAACCATTAGCTGACAGAGACCATTACTAAGATAGCCAGGTGTGTTTTAGGGACAGCTCCCTTTTCTTTTGGTTGATATCACAGTGGACAAAATGAAGTGTTTTGTTTTGCTGCTTTAAAAATGCAGAAAACCTTGCTAAATTAGCATTTTCTCAATGCTGCCATCCTTCACTGATTAATTTAAAAAGAATGCAGGAGGTGGCCCAAGGAAGCTATAAAACCTCAAATTGCTACCGAATTTCAATTAAACCAAAGTTTAATTTCTACATATAATATTCATCTTTGAGCCCAGGGAGAGAATAATTTTTCTTTTACAATATATAGATAAGGGCTTCTCCTACCTGCCTCGGGTCTCATTTAGATGAAAGAAAACACATTACATTATTAATGTCATGATTAACTGAACCTAAAACCAAACTCACTGCCAACTAATTGATTTTGACGCCTACAGACCCTCCAGGATGGATAAAATGACCCCGTAGGTTTCCTGGGCTGTAAATCTCCACAGAAGCAGATTGCCACATCTTCCACCCTGTGTACTAGCTGGTGGGTTCAAAAGCCTGCGGTTCTGTTAGCCGTCAAGCACTTTAACCAGTGCACCACCAAAACCGCTTTGCTTTAAGGCAAACCCCATTAAGTCACACAGCATATTTATAGCAAGGCAAGAACCCTTATCAGAACATGCGAACCCATCCACGAGTGCCACAGTTTTGATAAATCTCAGAACTAAAGTGAACGGGACGAAGTGTTTATTGACCGGATGAAAGCTGACAGCTTCATCTTTCTCCATCAGAACAACTGGTCATTTTGAACAGAGGTTGGCAGTTCGAAGTGTGGCCCGTTATGCCACCAGGGCTATTTAGTTGACATCTTATCATATATAGATTATTTAAGGCTCAGGGCCATCCCCTTGCATCTAACTCATAATTTTCGAGGGAATTCCCACTCATTGCGACCTCATCGGGCAACCTAAAACTGCACCCCAGGCTTTCCCAGGCCATATTCATCAATGAAATAGACTGCCGCACCAACTCCAGTGGAGCAGCTGGGAGGTCAAACCACTGACCTTCCAGCAGGCAGTCAAGTGAATTAACACCTGTCTCCCAGGCCTCCTTTCAATTTTACAGCCCCCTAACACCGATGAGGAGCCGAGGGGTGCAGTGAGCGACCTATTGATCTCTAAGTTCAAGGCAAGTTCTGTATTTGTTGGACCCTAAGATGCACTTTACCCTCCTCAAAAGTGGGGGGGAAACAAGGATGCGTCTTATGGCCTGAAGGTGTGGTGCCCAAGGACAACTGTTTATGATATCATGCTTCTGCTGCCTGTCCGCTGCTGTCCACATGCTGTGGAGTGCTATGTGTTCGGGGGAAGTCCCGCCTCCTGGTGTCTCAGTGTCAGTCAGGTCACATGATCAGCACAGCGCACACCTCCCCTCCTTTGTTAATGAAGGTGATGATGGTTCTTAACACCACTATGGGGTTTATGCTGTTAAGTATTACCATGTTTTGCTTTATTTTAATCCATATTTTAGTCTAGTGGGACTTTTTGGTTCAGATTTTTTTTTGTTTGTTTTCCTGCTCTAAAAACTGGCTGTGTCTTATGGTCTGAAAAATATGGTAGTTGAAACATGTGGGCACCTCCAATGGAGAAAAATAAGGCTGCCTGCTTTCCCAAGGATTTATGGCCTACCCTACCGGATAGTGAAATCCTGTCTAATGAGGCCACTATGAGTTGGGATGGATTCAATAGCAGTGAGTTAACGTTGGCCAGCATTTTCTACCGAAGTCATCATATGTGGAACTCTCTTCACCAGCATCCCACACCGCTCTGGGAAGAAGGATGAAGTGAGACTTGACACATTCTCCAGTGTGTATTTGTAGGAATCATTCTCAAAGACCCAGCCAAGACTCTGCCTTGGAAATGTTGGTTTATGTCCGTCATGTTTTTGGTGAGCTTACCTTTCGGCCAACACAGCCTTTGAGGATGGGAAAGTTGAAGTGTGTTGTGTCTTTGTTTAAAAGGCCTTTCTTGGAATTGCACACTATACTGTTAGAGGAAACCTAGCAGGGGTAAATGGTAGAGAAGAATATATGTGGGAGAAACATCAAAACTCAAAGCGAAGAGCGTGACACAAAGGCCAGGGAGTCCTTAAGACAGCAAAGAAGATTGAGTCAATCAATAAGCAAATTTTTTTATTAGCTTAATAATATATTGTCAGGATTTTGTGCTGCTGATAATTCCTTTTCTGGGAAGACATGAAAAATATCATCCAATTTCAGGAACTTCTCTACATAACCAGAAGGAAGCATTCAGAACAAACAAAGGCAGGTCAGAGTACAGTTACATGTGAAAAGGAAGTCACAGAAAAGGGATATTTTAAATTCCTTTGGAATTATGAGGCACAGCCCCCTTGCTAATAGCACAAAAATAATGGGCCATCATTGCAATCGACCTCAGTAAACATGCACTATTTGAATTCTGGACGAAGAGGTGACAAGGAAGCCCATTCCAATATAGCTTTGGCTCTTACTGTGTCATTCTCCACCTGCCTGCGTGTCTTCCATCTTTGCACAATGCTAAAAAAAATGCCACATTTTCATTTTACTGTAGTTCATTATGGCTCCCTGCTGTAGCAACTGCCAAAGCAGTCACTTTGTATAAATAATAGAACACTCTTCTATTGTCTCTCCTCTGCCACAGTGCCAACTAGTCGGTTTACCTTTTGCAACAGGAAAATCATGTTTTTAAACTCTTTATCTAATTTTAATGTCCCTGGAGTTACACACAGTAACTGCCTTTGGAAAACTGAGCTGAGTGTAGGTACGTAAGCACGTATCCCTTTGAATTAGGTCATATAAAGAATAGTGACTTTGTATGTTGCCGGTGAGCAGAGAACAAGTCTTCTGTAAGTCTGTGCAGGTGCTGATGAGCTTGTAGTTCGGATAATTTAAAGTAGTGGCAATGTAGTGACCCTGGTTCTTCTGAATGGTTTACCTCCCAGCACATCAAGTCATGTTCACCTACCTCAGATTTCTGGAATCAATCAACATTCCCTGAAGAGGAAGAAAATCGCTGTGTGTCTTCAACTTTTATTCTCAACCTGACTTTTGTCAATCAGCATAATTTCTTGCAGTGAGAAGAAAACTACAATGTCCTTACCATGGGGAAGATGTATAATAAAAATTCAAACTCACTGCCTTTGAATTGATTCGTACTCATAAGCAACCCTGAAAGATAGGGTAGAACTGGCCCTGTGGGTTCTCTAGAACATACGTCTTAAAGGGCAGCAGAGAGTCTTATCTTCTCTTGGAGAGTGGCTGGTGGTTTAGAACTGCTGACCTTGCAGTTAGCAGATCAAAGAATAACCCAGGATGCCGCCTGAGCTCCTGGTAAAATTCCTAGCCCCTAACTTTTGATAAAATAGCGAGTTTTCCCACGGTTTTATTAACTAAGGGACTGTACAAAGTAAAGGGGCCTATGACGTCATTATTACAGCCCTATGTGGAGAGATGCAAATGGCTACATGATGAGTTGCTAACCAAAGTGGGAGGTCCAGATCCACTCAGAGGTGCTTTCGAAGAAAGATCTAGGGAGCTACTTCTGAACCTTCCGTCAGCCCTTGAAGCCCCGGGAGTGCAACTCCACTGTGGCATGTGTAGGGTCACCGTGAGCCCGAATCCACTCAACAGTAACTGCTGTGACTTTGGTGTTCATTTGTGGTTATTATCTGCATATCTGAACTTTCTTAATCTGAGTGTTGTTTTTTAAAATATTCATTTCTCTCTCTCTCTCTCTCTCTCTCTCTCTCTCTCTCTCTCTCTGAGGTCCTTTGTTCACTATAAACTTCTATTGACAAGTTGCCATGACAGTACAGAAAGTTCCATTAGACCCTGGAACCATCTAATGCTGCCATCTTTTATTATAATCACAGTACATTTTGTCCACACTAAGAAATTAACATTCCTATTTTACCAGTGCGCCCAATAACCCCCTGGGGCTCCCAAGCTCCGACCCAAGCTACCACATGGCACTTATTGAGTTCCCTTTTGTAAATACAAAACAATTCCAGCCTGTGCAATTTATAAATTGCCAACCAACCCTAGTATGAACTCATTCATTACATCAATTTTCTTCTGGAAGGGAAAGATAAGAGCAGCCTGAAAATCCTGGGTACGTGAGTGTGTCTGGCGAGATTGTGAAGGGGAGGAAACGCTGCCAAGAAAGGAGGTGACAAATCAAAGCCAAAGACATTCCATTTTGCCTGGGGCTGGCCCTGTGCAGTTATGTGTAATTAGCTTCTTCAATTACTACATCTGACAAACTAATTTTCATTTGAGAGAAAACAACAAATCATTAATTATGGGAGTAAGTCACGGATTAAAATCTTTGTCTATGGATTCTACATGCCCAGGGATCTGTGACCTTGGTCAACCGCCATTTTGCCTGCTCAGAGCCTCGCCCCAGGGAACCCTCTGTGGAGATATCGGAATGTCCAGCCACGGACAGTGGGTCTCACTCACTGCTCTCTCTGCAGAACCAATGCTCACTGAGAGCATGCCTCTGCTACTGGATATATGAGGAAGCTCCTGGACATTTAGGGAAAAGTAGAATTAGGAGATAATAGAATTTTTTCCAATTTTTTGAAGCCCTTTTATACCACCTTTGTTAGCTACAATCTTTTTCTGAAAGCATCGAACAACAGTCAGACTATCAGAGCTTGGAAGGCTGATTGAGATGATCCTGAGGAATATACACCCACCATAGGGTCCTGGTTAACCCTTAGCTCAGTCCTTTACTGGTTCTGAAAGCAATCCTGATGGATGCAGATTGTAAAAATAGTCTATCATTCCTGCCACCAGTAGAATTACCCTCCTGAGATACAGGGTCACAAGACCAAGCCATGATTTTAAGAAGCCCTATTGGCCTCTATCTTCCGCACTGCTAAGCAGGCGTGGGTCCGTTTCCCAATAAGAATGGCTAAAGCACTTCTCTTTGTCTTTCATATGGTCTCAGAATTTAGGACTTCTGACAAGGCACCTGTTTTAGTCTCGGTAGACTAGAGAAACAAATTCATAGACACTTATGTGTATAAGAAAGAGCTTTATGTTCAAAAGCAAATGAATACTGAGAAAGCATCCCAGTCGAGTCCAGAGCAAGTCCTTAAGTCCACTGTTAGCCATATGTCTGATACCACCAATCTATAAATTCCTCCTCAGACCCATGCAACAAATGCAATGATGCCAGGTGCAGGAAGTTCACAGGCCAGTAAGTGGAAAGTCTTGTGGCAGTGACAGCATATCCACACTAGCAGGGTCTCCACGTGGTTGTCCCAGGGCTCTAGCATAGCTCCACGTGTCTTGTCAGCAGGACTGTCCTGTAGGGCGTGAGTGTGTAGCGAGTATTTTTCTCCTTAGCACCTTCAAATGAGATCATCAAGCTGTGACGTGATTGGCAGACTAAACTCCACCTTTTCAGCTTCAGTCTCAAATTGACAACAGATTAGGTAACTACCACAGCACCTGCTCCTTAAACTTCCTGGTTATCAACGTTGGTATGCTCTGCCTCCTCCAGAAATCAGAGATCTGGAAAAAACCTCGTGGCAACAATGACTGGCATTCTCTGCTTCCTCCAGAAAGGGAGGGAAAAAAAACTTGCCTGAAAATCAAAAGGATCTGGAAAAAAATCCTTGCCTGAAAATCAAAAAGTCTTCCGTCACAGCATCTATTTTTTTTCCTTACCCCAATGGTTCATTCAGTCTGTTTGATCATTTGTTCATTGAGCAAATACTGACTGTGTGCTCACTGACATCCAGCACTGCTTCAGGCACTGGAGGTAAAATAAAGCAGTGAATGAAAAGAACAGTGTGCCCTTGAGAAGTTGACCCACAGTCACCCACAGCTCTGCATGATGCAGCCAAGCCTTCCTTGCGTGCAGAGTCCCTGTCCCTGGCAGCAATCATGGCAAGTCCAGCATCAGTGTCTTCCTTGTCTCTTGGACTATGCTGTACTTGGAGCCTGGCCATGCTCTGCCAGAAGGTCAGTTTTCTGATCAATGACGTCAGGCCTCTCCCCACCTCTCTTCCCATTTCCACAGTCCCCCGCTTCCCAAGAGCACCACACCTAGTAACAGAATTACTGTTGACAACAGCAATAAAAACATCCATAGAACTGCACCCTTCCTAGCAGCCACAAACTGAAAATATGTCACAATGGTTTACATCAAGTAACTGGTTTTCAGGTTCAAGCACCTCCGTGCTCCAAGTCTCTTCGATTTTTGAGTGGAAAACAGAGGGAAATCACATTGCTTTGATGTGGGTAGTTTACAAATCATGTATTGCATATCAGCAATCTGCATTTTATATGCATATATCTGCTTATGTTGCATTCTACTGTAATTAGAATTACAGGAAGTCTTTTTGTTTGTTTGTTTTACAAACTGTGCTTCCGTAGAAAGAGAGAGAAATCAGTGCTTCTGTTCTGCAGGCTCTTGTTATCAGTATTCCTTCAACACCTATCATATTTACCAGCCTTAGTGCGGCACCTTTAACCACCTACCATCTCTGACCCCCCAGACAGTGTACGGGCTTTGCAATTACCTTTGTGCTAACTCTCTTTCACTAGGCAACACTTATCCTCCCTGAGGTCTAATGTTAAATGTCTCTCAGAAAGGTCTCCATAAGCCTCCAATTAGGTTGAGTTCCTTTTTATAACTGCACGCTATCACTCTGGGTCTTCCTTCACAGGCTTTGTTGCGGTCACATCATCTATTAAATTTGTGGGAAGTATAGTAGAATGAACCGGAGCACAGGCTCTGGAAGCTGAGGCTTCTGGGATTTGATCATCTCACTCATGATCGGCTATACCTCAGAGAGCCTTAGTGAAGATTGAAATACATTAGTCACATAGAACTCTTCTCCTGGGACATACGAAGCTCTCAGGAGATGTTAGTCAAAACAACAATTACAGCTTAATATGATTAAATAACACTAGTTATTATCACTACAACTTTGACTAATAATAATATAAGCCAGGTACAAGTCTATTTATTCATTGCTGCAGAGTCTGGGGGCTGACATTATCCACAGTACAAAATAGATGATCAATACCTATTTGCTGAGTCAATAAATGAATGAATAAGAAACAAAACAAAGAGAAACAAAGGCTTTGGGGATTTGGGATTGGAAGTTTATCATTTAGATGGGAGAGAAAGCTGTTCGTGTATGAAATTAAATAAGAAGACAAGACAAGCACCACAGGAGATATTAATAACTTGAAAGAATTTAGAGGAAGAAAAGTTAAGAAAGACAGTTCAAGTTTAGTCACAGATTCCTTAGAAAAGAAGCAAAATTGATTAAGCTATAAAAGCTATCACTTTAAATCATACACAGGATAGACCAGATAAACAAAACTAAAGTAGATAAATGCATAAAATGAAGTGAGTACAATCCAAGTATGTGAGGATATTCACACTTAAAATGCATCAAGAACATTAACTAGCTAAGAACTAGTACGATAAAACAAATCACTATCTTCTAGTTGGTCTTTTTTCTATAAAATGTGGATATTCATATAATAGATTTAATATTAGATCAAGGTTCACCAGGACTTAAATTAATTTAATATAAATGTGCATAGACATCACATAAATTCAAGATACCCTAATGTAAAATTTTGAACACATTCTGCAAAGGATAATATGAGCACTGTGCATTAAATCCCTAAGAAAATAAACCAGACTTCTAAATACTAATATAATTGCTGTCTCCTTATGAAGCCAGAGTGTCAGTTCCATATAAAGGCTCAGATTTAGCTTTAGGGATAAGTAGTTTACCACATATGAAATATGCAAGCAGGGGTTTTAAACTGCAATTTTCATATAAAGAACATATATGATCCGAGACTAGAGTCACATCCTGACACAACTCTTGTCTTGGTGTGTTAAAGTCTGTGGCAGTCATGTGCTTATGTCAATTTTATGATTGAAATGTAGAGGTGGAGTCTAGCCTGTTAATCTGGAGATAGCCATTGAGTAGCCAATGAGGCCTCTAATGTGGGCATATGTGGGGCTTTCTCCTGAGACTTCTGGGAAATCTCGAGATATTTCCCTCGTGAAGATGACAAGTTATCTTCCCCAGTTGTTGGGAGTTAGTGAGAGAGACGATGAATCACAGACAAGAAAAGATGGCAGTGTCCAAGAAGCTGGAGTTGCTGGCGGAGAAACCACACGGCTTTGCCTTGATGGAGCCAGACCTCTGAACCTGGGGTGGCCACATGGAGACCTCTGCCAGCAATGAGTTGCTTCTGCTATTGATGGATCCTGAGCCCTGGAATCGAGGAGCCATGTGGAGATTCCTGCCAGTGCCGGGATTCTGCATCCACTGACCTGTGACTTCGTGAGTCGGAAGGAGACATTATAGACTGATTTTGGGCATATGGGTTAATATTGGACTTATGACTTTGAACTGGACTGGGCTCAATGACCTGTTCCTCTTGTATATAAGTCTTTTCCTTATATCTATATGCGAGTCTATGAATTTGTTCCTCTAGTCTAACTGGACTAACACAAAGTCCTCAAAGAGGATCTACTGGCCTTGATTCACTGGTGGGGCAAGCAGTGTCTCCACGGATGCCCTGGTCAGAAAGGGGCTCTGCCAGGACCAGACTCCTGGGAGGTGGGCATGGAGGGCATCTTTCTTTGTACCTATCAGTATTGGAACCTGGTGTGACACAAATCCAAAATAATAATAAGAATAATAGTAAGAAGAACACATATAAGAATCCTATCATATTCCTTTACTAAGTAAAAGATAAACCAGAGTTTCTAAGTAACTAGGATTCAAAACAAACAAGCAAAACAAAAGAAAACAAACTTACTGCCATCAAGTCCATTCCAAATCAGAAATAGTCTGTAAGGCAGAGTAGAAGTGCTCCAGTGGATTTCTGAATGCTATAACTCTTGAGAGAGTAGAAAGCCTCATCATTCTCTCTTAGAGCAGCTGATGGCTTTGAATTGCGGACCTTGCAGTTACCAGCCCAAGGCAAATACATCACCAAGATTACAATATACAAAACTAGGTTGACTTAGATGACACTTTTTAAAATGAAGTAAATCAACAGCTTTTGCTTTACAAGGTATTAGATCCCATGATGCTTTATCCTCTCACATTTCCAATCAAGAGGTAGGATGACTATTTCCAGGTGCTGTTTCAAAGTGAATTTACACTGGGTCAACATGGAGGCCCCACACAGATAGAAGAAGAGTTCTCAGCCTGGCACAGGAATAAGTTCACTTTTATTTTATTTAAAACCTTTCTGCCTGTGTGGTTGCAATACAAAAATGTTCCTTTCTTCTCAAACTCACACCTTCTAAATATATTTCCAATTGCTTTTTTCACCTGCCATTCACTAAACACACAGATCGTGCCAATGTACTCAAAATGATGATTAGAACACCTTAATTTATCTGAAACTCTTAAATAGATCTTACCCTTTACTTATTTATTTAACTTAGTGCACTCACTTAATATTTCTTCAAACGGCATTTTTATCTTACTGCTCTTTTTTCCCCTTACTGTTCTTTTATAATGAACTAGTAGAGATCAAAGGTCAGGCAAATAACAGCATACTAGTTAATAAAAGACTGTGTGATAATAATTGGGGATTAAAACACTACCTATGTAACTTTACCTGTTCAATGGTTGGCATGAACACATAGGTGCTCTTTTTGACACCCACGAAGTGTGTGACTCAATGCTGTCCTCTGTGGTATATAGATAGCTGAACCATACTATCAAATTCCTTTGAGACTACTGTGAAGATATTCAGTTTATAAGTCAAGAAGGAAATTACAGAGAGGGAGAATTTTCCAGGCACCTCTGCAGATTATAATGAGTGCAGATCATTAAGAGACTTGATGACAACCTTGAATACTACATTTCCAGGACAGCACGAGCTGGCAAGCTTTTAGATCTTAGGAAACTGTCATTCTCCCCTCTGCTTTTCTCCTAGCAACAGATACAGGACATGCTTCCGAAATGGGGGTTCACTAGCTGTTTTTAAAGGTGGAAATTTTTATAAAGGGTGAAAATTGCACCCCCAAATATCTCAAGGCTATGAAACACACTGGGATTCTTTGAGTTCTGTGTTTAAGATCTTCAAATGATGTGTGATGGGAAAGGACATCTCCACCACGCAATTAGCTTCACCTTCACCACCAGGAGACAGAGCTGCAGCACATCCCTCTCTTTACTGTTCTTCTAGGGAACATGTTTTTAAGTGTCCATGCATTTTTCTTGAAGGTTTATACTGGTTGACTGAGATTTTTATAAAAGATTCTGTTTGGGGCTCAGGAAACGATTATTTCAAAACCTGTAAAATTTATTCCAAAGAAGGTCTAATTCAGTATCACCATAAGTGATAAGAAAGCCAAACTGTTTTTTTTTTTAATTTGGATACCAAGGGTTTAAATAGAAAGCAAATATTTTGAGAATGATGTGGGCAATAAATGTACAAATGTGCTTGACATACAATGGATGTATGCATGAATTGTGATAATAGTTGTATGAGCCCCCAGTAAATGATTAAAAAAGAAAGCCAGATTATTAATGAGGAGTAAAATCTCAAATTTCATCTAAAGTTGCTGGGTATCTTGTCTATTTCAGATAGAAAATCACCAAATTGTGGTCTGGGCAGAAAACAACAACAAAAACCATCATTTATGCTCTGAGTGTCTGACAAATTAAGAATAATGCTTCTTACACTATGCAGGTCACAGCCTGTCACGTAAGCATTTCTTACTGTGTGGCAACGACACTGCATATATTAGTTATGCAAATGTGAAATCTACACACCATTTTCAGGTTAGAATATGTTTAAAGAGAAATGGTCGTAAATAATATGTAGTGCCACTACACCTCTATAATACCAAGATATCCACAAATTATTTTTTAAGAACTAAGAAACAAGATCTTTGAGACAGTTCTAATGAACGGAGGCATGCTTAACACTAAGAAATTATGTAGAAAATAGTAACATATTGCTTCTGAAAACAAATAAGACCCTTGAATCTTAAATATTAATTGCCAAAAAAGTGAGAAAATAGGATGCCAAAGTCATTCAACGGGAGGTAGCTTTTCAGGACATATTTTCTATTCTTTCTGTTGAGAAAACATCCCAGTCACCCAGGCTATTTTTAATGGGGGATATGAATCAATGATTATGGGTAAATGGTGTGCAACTGTTTGATTGGTGGTGCAGCAGGAAATGTACCATGCATAGACAGATTTTAAAGTGCTAACTGGGTATCTAATACATGCTCCCATGGGTTGTGCAAAAACTCTCACAGTTCAAGAAGCACCTCAAGGTCCAGGAAAAGGAAAACTAGACTCTACTCTCAGTTTTTTTTTTTTTCGCTAAGCAGTGCCCTCCTTTATAAAACAGGAACAATAGCTGGACTGACTATGTATACATTACGGGCTAATGCAGTTATCAGATACACTGCCTGATTTTTATGTCCTATGTAAATGGTAAAGCATTCTATATGTGTACAAAATTAAAATCTTCTCTAGTCACATGAATGTGCATGGCATATACACATTTGGGCTCATATAGGAATAAAAGTGTGTTAAAAGCAGTTTTAAGTGATGCCCATTTTCAGGTTTTCAAAACTGTCATGTGTATTTAAACTCTCATTCATTTCAATGTCTATTATACTGCCCTAAATATTTAAACAGTAATCTGGAGAGTGTGTTAAATGAACTAGGAGACAGTCAAACATTGTGTGCTCACTTTCCTGATATGATCACTGACAACAAATGTGGGTATAAGCAAATGTGGTGAAGAAAGATGATGGTGCCCGGCTATCAAAAGATATAGTGTCTTGGGTCTTAAACCCTTGAGTAAACAAGCAGCCATCCAACTCAGAAGCAAGAAAGCCCACATAAAAGAAGCACACCAACCTGTGTGACCATGAAGTGTCCAAGGAATCCTGTATCAGGCATCAAAGAACTAAAAATTATATCATTATAAACATAAAATGAGGGGGAGTACAGATTGAAGACCCAAAGCCCATCAATAGGTGAAGCGACATCCTCTTACAGAGGGGTTGCAGGGAGGAGATGAGCCAGTTAAGATACAGTGTAGTAATAATGAAATATGCAACTTTCCTCTAGTTCTCAAATGCTTCCTCCCACCCACTATCATGATCCCAATTTTACCAGACAAATCCAGCTAGACCAGGGGATGTACACTTGAGTTGGAAACATGGGGAATTTAGGATAGATGATCCCTTTAGGACCAGTAATGGGAGTGGTGATACCGGGAGGGTGCAGGGATTGGGGAATAGAAAGGGGGAACCAATTTCAGGAATCTACACATAACCTCCTCTCTGGGGCATATACAACAGGGAAGTGAGTGAAGAAACACATTGGACAGTGTACAATATGAAAAAAGTAATAACAGTTTGTAAATTATTAGGGGTTCATGGGAGAGGGAGTGGGGGGAGGTAAGGTAAATAGGAGGAGCTGGTACTGGGGGCCTAGGAGGAGGGAGGATGTTTTGAGAGTGATGATGGCAACAAGGGTGCAAATGTGGCCTGCATACAATTGATGTGTAGATGGATCGTGAGGGGAGTTGCATAAACCCCCAATAAAATGATTTTTAAAAAAAGAAGGGGGAAAGAGGAGCTTATACCAAGAACTCAAGTAGAAAATATTTGGAAACGGAAGCGGCAATATGTTTGATACAAATGATGTATTGAATAAGGGCTGTAAGAGCCCCCAATAAAATCATTCGGGGGAAAAAACCCAACTATGGCTCTCCCAATTGTCTATCAGTTTTTCCTGCTGTGGTGGTTTACAGGTTGCTCAGATGCTAGAAGTGGTGCCACTGGTATTTCATATAACAAGAGGATAACTCATCATGGGGACTTTAATGTGCAGCTTCCAGGTTAAGACAAGGTAGAAAGTAGGACCTGGAGTCTACTTGCAAAAGAATTAGCCAGTGAAAACCTTATGAATAACGGGGAGCGGGGTGGGAATCTGATATATAACAGAAGACGAGTTTCTCAGGTTGGTAGACACACAAGAGGTAGGGCCTCAAGATAGGGGCAACCGCAATATACAAAGAGTATCACTTTTGGCATCTTTAGTTACTAATGTGGCATGACTCAAAATGAGAAGAATGAGATTCACATTGCATTCATTCCACATTCCGAATATTCGGATTTCATGCATGCCATATGAATCCTGTTCTTCTCATTTTGAGTCATGCCACACCCCTAACTGGAGATATCAAAAGTCATGTTTTATCCATATGAAGGTCTACTCAAGGAGCTTCTAGATTCACTCTTTATACAGTCCACATTCTGTTTATTACTGAATGATGAATGTGGGCTGTATGAAGGATGAATGCTTAAAAATTGGATGTCATAAAAGAATGAAATGGGAAGCTAAAGGTTGATCGCCTAAGCATTAGTGAGCTGAAACGGACTAACATTAGCCATTTGAATCTGACAATCAAACAGATGCCTCTGCCAGAAATGACAAATTACAGAAGAATGGATCACATTCATCATTAAAAAGAACATTTCAAGATCTACCCTGAAGTGCAACACTGTTGATGATAGGATGCAACTGTCACTGCAATGTCCATGCAGATAATTCTAGAAGCTGCTCTGATGTGGCAACGAGATTGGATAAGAGTCATTAACAGCTTGTGATAAGCAGACAATACAAGCGTGCTAGCTGGAGGTGAAGAGGACTTGAAGTACCACTAGACAGTTGGTGAAGATAAAAAATACTACAACCTACAGCATCAATGATACCTCAACATAAAGTAAATAAAGATCCTCGCAATGTGTCCAATGAATGGCATCATGACAAGGGGCGAAAAGATTAAAGTTAAGGACTTCAATGCACCTGGATCCACAGCATCAATGAAGAACGAAAGTTTCATATCGCACCAGGTCAATTTGCTGCAAAAGCCCCTCTTTCATGTTTTAGGAAGCAAAGATAACATTTTTAGGGTCAAAGCGTGTCTGCTCCAAGCAGTGATCATTTCAATAGCCTTAGAGGCACGTGAAAATTGAGCAACGAATAAGGAAGACTGAAGAAGAATTGATGCCTGGGAATTACACTGTTGCCACACGGTGTTGAACATATGAGGAGTTCCAGAAGAACAAACCACTCTTTCTTGGAAGAAGCACACCCCGAAGGCGAGGCTGGCTCTGAGTCTTCTCACGGACATTAAGACAGGTCATTAAGAAAACTGAACTCATTGCTGCTGAGTCAATTCTGACGCACAGCGGCCTTGTGAGGGGCCGTCAAATTGATGCCAACTCCGAGCAAGCCTGTAGGACAGGACAGAACTGTGAGTCTCCAAGACTGGCACTAATTACAACAGCAGAAAGCCCCGTCTTCCTCCCCAGGAGCAGCTTGTGGTTTTGCATTGCCAATCCCTGGAGAAGGGCTGCAAGCTTGGTAAAGGGTCTGGGAAACAAAGGGATGATACTAACATGGATGGACACAGGGGCTGCACAGTGGGCTCACACATAGCACCGAAGAGGAGGATGCTGTGGGATTGAGCAGTCTTTTGTCTGTGGTATCCCGGGCCACGGCGAGTCAAAACTGACTCGACCCCAGCAACAAGAAGGGATGGCTACCGATGGGTGAGGAAATCCCTGGATAAAGATCTATGGACTACTTACCCAAGGGTCTCTCTAACCAGATTCCAGGAGAATAAACACGGACTCACAAGGTTTAGAAACCACTCGGGCTTGGTTTCTTTTTACTTTTGGCTTTAAAGAGAATTTACGTGATAGCATGGAGATTGTGAAAAGGCTAAGTGAAAGGAATGAAGGTTTCATCACAGCAGGAAGTTTTTACACATCTTGAGAGAAAAATGCTCTATTTGTTGATGAGGAAAATACAGTATGCTTGTAAGAAAAAATTAAGTAAAAGCATGCTTAATTTTCAGATGAGAAGAGTGTCATGCCACAATATGTATTCAGAGAGAAAGAAAGAGAGAAGCTTTTCACTAACACCTAATATCCACTGTCAACAAACGCTGTGCCCAGAAGCACCGGGTGCAGGAGCAGTCGCTTCAGTGGGGTCCTCCCCGGGGAGGAGGAGGGGCGCTTTCTGCAAGGACTTCCCTTAGAGACAATCATAACACATCATCTCTTTTGCATCCTCACAGAAAGAATGAAAATGTGAACTGCCACCATCGAGGAAAATCTGAAAACTACATCATATGGAAAGAACGAATATCGATGTCTCTTCTTCTTGACCTTAAAAAAAAAAAACGAGCAATTACAAATAAGAAGCCCAAACCGACTGCCCTCGAGTTGATTCGAACTCCCCTTGGTTCTCTGAGCCAGTACATCTTGGCAGCAGCAGTCAGTCTCATCTCTCTTCCCGCCTCACCATTACGAGCAGACCTATACATGTCATTCAACTCCCTTGGGGATAGATTAAACCAGAACGATGGATTTTTGCTCGGTCTTTCACTCGCTTAGCAAGTACTCCCCGCATCTGCTGCATCACCAGCTCCCTGCTGCTACCGGAGAGGGGAAGAGCAACAGCATAGAAGTTTCAGGTCAGCCGCCTCACAGAAGACTGGAGGACACGAGAAATGACAACCGCCGTCTTAAGAGGACGGCAGAGGAGAACAGGAGGAAGTGGAAAGGGCGGTCATATTGAAGAAAGTGTTCCAGACCGGATTGTGCTGATTACACAGCTCTTTTTAATAATATTTAAACCATCGCATTGTGAATGATATCGCCATAAAACTTTTAACATTTAAAAAAGAATTGACAACGATCTCGCACGGGGACCTTGGGGGAAGGGACCCTGAGCTGAGTCTTAAATGGTGACTTGAGGGGACGGACGGCATGTTTTAGTGAAGGTGGGGGCGGGGGGGGGAGGATACAAACATAATCTTCTCCTTTCTGAAATCTCATAAAAATTTAAAAGAGGGTTTTTTTTGAGGAGCACACACCCAAAGGGCAAAGACAACAGGAAAAAGGACAACAGCATTGACATAGGGAGAAGCTGAAAGTAGACGGCTGAGGTGCGACTGACTGGCACACACAAGGAAACTCCAGTCGATTTCCAAACCGACTGGACAAACTAGAAGATGTTCAGCTTCACAGCACCCAGATGCTTTTAGAAGAGAGGATGCAAACAAGACTGAAAACAGACTACTAGCTGGGGTTCCTGTAGCCGGCTCTGAGCCTCTCTCTAATTCAATGGAGCCCAGTGATAAGTCCTCACCACATCAAAAGAAGACTGCAGGTCTATTAACCAGAGATGCCAGGGACAATTGTGGGAAGGACATGCTAAAAACACAGATAAATGAAGCCTTAGGTCATACTGAAAAGTGAAACACCAACCCAACCCTACACACACACACACACACACACACACACACACACACACTTTCAAAGATATCTACAGCCACTTTGGGGGAATTCACTACTGAGCAACAAAACAAAATAGAAGGGCAGAAACAAACAACTTAAAATAAAAACAGCCTTCTCAGGGATGGTTTAAATAAAAAGTGCTCAATAATGATTTTGTTGAAAATAGACATATCCAAAAGGAAAAGCAACAGAAAGTTACTAAAAATCTAGGATATCATAGCAGAGTGAAATGATCAATAGAAGATTTTTTAAAAAATGAAACTTAGATTTTAAATAAAGATTTAAAAATAAATGTCAAAGATTTAGGAAATTAGAAAGAAGGTTAGAAAATAGGAATAAAGAGTAAACCATCGGGCCTGTTCAGATGTCTAGCATCTTGCATTTGAGCAAGAAGAAAATGGAGAAAAAGTGGAGTGGGATAGATTTGTCCTCAAGGATGTAATTCCATAAAACTCCCAGATATGGAGAATCTCGCAGCTATAAGGGCTCCTTGAGTTTCTAGCACAAGAGATTAAAAACAAACAAACAAAAACATACCAATGTACATCAGACGATGTGCATACAGACATCAAAGAAAAGTTTGGGCAACTTTGTGAAGAGCAAAACGCATTCTAGAAAGAGTGAGACTCAGAATGGCTTTGACCTTCTCCTCTTGCACTGGAGGCCAGCAGGCAGATGAGCACTGCTCTCTGTTTCGAAGAGAAACACATTTCCAGACAAGAACACTTTCCACATTCAACCTATTAGACATGAGGATAGAATTAAGACATTTTCCAAGGAACAGAATCACAACACTTTAGGGTTTATTTCCCCCTATGAAAAAACTACCAGATAATGGTCTCTTCTAAGAACAATGAACAGAAAAGAACAGGGTCTGGGGGAGTAGTAGGGTATACAAGGATATATAAAGGGGGCTCCAAAGGGTTATGGAAGAATTCCATTATTCTTCATTCACATTTTCCTACACTGTTTTTGAAGTCTCTTCATATATTGAAAGAAGAATGTGTGCAAGAAAAGTGGAGAACCAAAACAGAATAAAGCAGCGGGAGAAATAAGGCAGGCGCTGGGAGCCTTGATTGGAGGGTAGCCTGCCCATGTTCCCAGAGGTCAGAGGTCTCTGGCACAATGAATTCTTCCAGGGTGAGATTAATGGAAAGCATAAGAGGCTCAAATGGATTGAGGAAGGTATACACAACTAGAGAAAATGGCAATATTTGGAAACTGAGGCAAAAAAAGCCTGGTGAATATTAAATCCAAATGGGTGGAAATTGGGCTGGGGAAAAAAACAGATTATACATGCAGCTCAAGTGTACAAGGTATGCGTACACTTAATAAAATGAAGAGTTCATTTTTGGTCCAAACACTATTGTGAAAAGGCAATAGATAGCCTAAACTAGAAATACCAAGAACTGGCAAATGCAGCATGCAATTGAGAGATAGGGAGGCGCCTTCTGAACAAGTCAACAGCCATGAAAAAGAAGACATTTTGTGACCATGAGCGTTGGAAAAACACACAACAGAAACTATATGGCATTGATGACCTCTTGCGGGAGCTAAAACAGACTAGCCTCTTTTATTTTAAGCCTTGAAACCCCAGTTTTCTCTGATTTGTATCCCTATTTCTAAATGACTCCTGTCTCTATCTTTTAATAAATTCTTAATTTCACAAGTCGTACCTAAATGACCCTGCCACTACCACTGCCTTTCTTCAGTAATGGCTTCTCCTCGGAGGCAGCCTGTTCCCTCACACTTGTGTGCTAACTCTTCTTCCCTGCTGCTGACATGCCCTGGGCAGACTCTGTTCTCCTGTGTGCATTTACTCTGCCCCCTTGCCCTAAGCATTTTGAAATCAATTACTTATTACACTACTAAGTAATGTCATTTCCTCTCATCCTTTTGTCACTTGGGTCTTGGAAAAGCAATCGCTCATCCATCTTCTTTTCAAAGCTAGCTCCAAGTAAGTGGGTCTTAAAATAATCACGACCCAGAGCGAAGTCTAATCAACTGGAAGCTGAGGAAGAAGGAGAAGACATCTGTGTCAGTTTCTTGCATATATCGGAATTATTTCCTTGGTTTGAAATATGTCACCTTCTGCCTTTGAGACAGTCAGCAGAGCAGATCACAGGGCCACACAGCGGGCCCGTGACGAGGCAAGACAACCTGGCAATGTCACTATGATGCCAGCACCCCTGGTCAGATTACCCCTCCCTGGCAGAGGGGAGATGTCTCATCTTCTGCTCTGATTAAAGTGCACTTATATAAAATTTGGTTCAGAGGATGATTCTTGGTCATTGTAGCAATGATCGCAACGGAAGCAAAATTTCCTTCACTCTAGATTTGCTTTTCTGCTTTTTTTTCTCTCCCTTATTAGGGATTCAAGGATAATTGTTAATGATATGTGTCAACTTGGCTAGGTCATGATTCTCAACATTATGTAATTATTCACTCCCTGAGAGTGCTGCCTCCATCCAATAAGTAGGAATATTGTGCCAAAAGGTTCATTTGTGGGCTCTGCCTTTCTCTGTCTCTAATCAAATTCACCATCTGACCTCTGAGCCTTGGGATGTGAGCCAGCAGTCTGTCTCCTGACCTTCAAATTCAGGGTTGTCACCTGGTGTATGAAATGTTTTAAGAGCTGTAGGAGCCCATCCTCCCCCAAAAATGATTTTAAAAAAAAATTAGAGTTGTCAGTCCCTGCAACCAAATGAGATAGAGACAAATCCAGATGTGTGGGATATCTGACCCACAGAGTTGGGACTTGCTAGCCTGCACAACTGCATGAAGACTTTCCTTGAAAGACACCTCTATATCGATGCTTTGTTGGCTTTGCTCCTCTAAGGAACCTAGCCTAAGTTTTGGGGTACAAAGAGTGGCTGTATATAGAGAAACAAATGAAAAGAATGGGTGTTTGGAGTTGGGTTTCAAGTCTGGCTCATCTTAAAGGTGCTGAAAACTCTGTAGTAGGAAAGAGATCACTGCTAATCCATGCTGGGAGGTGGCAATGGAAATATACAAAATGTCACCACACCATGGATCAAATATGTGTGAGAGACAAAGCTCTGGGTTATTACATCTTTGACACATCTTTATAATTTTATCAGAATGAGTACTATCGGAAGCTTGTCGTACATTAGTTAGACACAGTGGTGAAAGAAAGAGGTAAGCTCAAAGCTACAGTGCTGTACACACAACCGGAATGCTGCCGCTTGTGTCCTGAAAGAAAGCCTTATTTTTTAAGTAACAGAACTGAAAGTCCTGAAAACCAAGCCCAGAGTCTTATCCTAAGAGTAGCCGAATTATATTGCTAACTGAATTCCCAACTTCAAATAAAGTTTGAAGTTAAAGTGAGGGTATTGGTTGGGAAGAAACGGGGCACTTAAACTTTTGACAACCCACCGTCCCTAAATTCCATAGAACCTCTTCTGCCCAAAACTCCTGCCCTCTGACTCCCATTTGAAAAGATTACTCCATTTCTGCCTGAAGAAATTGCCTTCTCCAGAAAGCCAGAATCCGTTCCAGCCCTACTGTATAAGATTATTCCAGCTGTGTCTGAAATGTGTTGAGGCATTGCTTGGGGCGTCATCTGAAGCAGAGGCCTCACATGACATTGCTGACATACTTACAAGATATCCCCAGGGCCTGCCTCACCACCTATTTTTGGTTCCAGCTCTATAACTAGACTTAAGTCCCAATGAACCCCAAGAAGTGAAGTACAAAGTGGGGCTGACCCAGGAGACAGTTCGCTGCACTCCAAAATAATTGTTTGATTTTTCTAATATATAGAAACAGACTTCTGGCAATTATTCATAGGATGGCTATTAAGTGTGTGAGATAGTGTAAGAAACGTAAAATTGGATCAGTCTAAGTTTATGGAAATGGACCCAATAGCACAGATCCTTCACCGACTATTTCAGCCCAAGAGGTCAGAAAAGGATCTAATAGTTTTTCCCCCATAGGGCAGGGTAGGACGGGCCCCTGTGAGTCTCTGTGACTGTAACTCTTCAGAAGAGTTGAGCTATGAAGCCCCATGTTTCTCCTGTGAAGCAGCTGGCGGTTCAATCTGCTGACCTGATAGCAGCCCAACCCTGAGCCCCAACACCACCAGGGCACCTCTGGATCACTAAAGTATGCCCTGAATGGGCACCTTATACTAAATTTGGTTGAAATGCCAGACCCATCTTTCTGTACTATGGAAGAAGACAACTAACTTAAGGAAATGATGCCCCTTAAAAAAAAAAACTTAAGGAAATGGCTATCTTTGAGCGATCTTTTTAAATATCCTTAAAGTGGCTGGGTATCCAGGTTATAGCCAAGAAGTACTAAAGGGTACATACACCCCATTCCCATTCATTTCACCTATTTGACAAGTGTAAAAAAACAGATGGCTCTGTGAAGGACATTAGATCATGGTAAACTTACCTAACTAAGCAGTGACGCCAATCACACTGACTGTCCTAGATGTGATTTTATCATGTGAGAAAATTAGCTGTAAATGGGACTATGATATTTTTGGCTACATACATATTAACTGTGCCATGTTCGGTGCATGTGTGACTTTGTAACTGTCTGTTTGTCGACATTATATATGACTTAAGGAAACGAGTACAGGTGCCAAGTTGGAAAGGAGTAGATTGTGATGCCTGACGTTATGTGTCAATTTGGCTAGGTGATGATTCACAGGACTATGTAATTATTCTCCATTTTCTGATCTGATGCACAAGGAATTTCCCTGGGGATATGGCTTGCACAAGGGTGTGGACAGCCTCTACTATACATGGATATCTTAACAAAGCTTTCTCTCTCAATCCTACATTTACTTGTCATCATCTGAGCTATACTGTTGAACATGGGCCAGTAGCCCGTCACCTGACCTGATAATTTGGGGTTCTTCGGACCCTACCAGAGAAGCCTCGAGCATGATTTGGAACCTGCTGGCTTCAAAAACAGTGCAAGTCATTTTATTTAAATGAAATTTCCGTGTGTGTGTGTGTTTGTTTCAATGATTTTGCTCACCTAAAGCGCTCAGAATAAAACACCAGCAAATACTTCTATCTTGATTTCTATGTGAATTTTCCCTCCCTCTCCACGCACCCCCTTTCCTCTGCCTTTCTCGCTAGTTGCTGGCATCCTCAGTAACAAGGGACTGGATTTCCTTGTTATATATTTAGCTGTAATATCCCCCCTCCCCTTGTGTTTGAACTAAACTAACAAAGATAAACATGTCTATTAGCTCATACGTAGTAATGCATTTTTACAATTAGTCCTGAAAAGAAATTTTAAGGCTTATAATAAAGACTATTTTGACTATCAGTGTTCAAGTCTTCTACTTTTAAGACACTACACAAAGTAAGATTTCCAAAAGCCTATTGTGGTTATAGATTATTATTAAACTACTTAGAGAATGTATAAGAATTAGAAACTTGAAGAAACTGTTCTTTCCTTTACTTCTTTCAGTGTCACTTTTTAAAATATACCCTTGCTTGTGGGGCAACAAAAGAAACCAAACAGCTAAATAAAACTAAATTACATTTATCTGAATAACGGCAGAGTGGAAGGCAAGCTATTATTTTCACCAGGTACTTAGAATCATATGGAAAGGCCTGAGTTTAATCACAAGAGGTACTGTAAAACACATTTGTGACATCTCCTAACCTAACTCACGCCTACATGAGAGATTGGTACATCTTATGAATTAAACATAAGCCCTGATTTATGTTCGGTTATCCCTCATATCAAAAACTACAGTAGCAGAGCTGTGTCATAGTGAATTCATTTACTGATATTGATGAGACAGCCGGCACAGAGACTGCAAAGTAACCGCCAGTGCCTAGAACGGCCCTATAAATCACTCCTGCAGAGTGGTTAAGCAATAAATAACAAGCCATTAATTTCCCACAAGTTATGCTAAGAAGCTCAAACTACATATGTACCAGATTGTAAATAAATGCCCTTGATACAATTTTTGAAACAGGCAATGTTTGGCATTAGAACTATTTTATAGGGGTAAAAAAAATAATCCAGCAGAATTAATTCATTATGGATCTCTCTTGGCAGACATAAAACCAACCCAGATTTTAAATTTTTGATTGACCCTCAAAACTTCTTTCATCCAGAAGGAAACACATTTCATGTGTTAAATCCAATGAAATGTTTTCTGTGCCCAAGTAATGAATCTATTCAGTGAATGATATAATGAGGCTGTCATAAAGCCTTTGAATAAGCTAATAACACTGCTGTAACAAATAAACTTCTAAGAATAAGGCTAACTATTAACCTTGTTTAATCCACAGGGCCTGCAGAGAGACTAGGTCACTATGGTCACAGCTACTGTGTTTTCTGATTCACCTCAGAAATTCACATTTTCTGAGATGAATCAGAAAACATTTGCCTCCACACGACTGTCACTAATACCCCCCACCGCCCCATATTCCCTAGTTATCCTGTTCCCCCAGGGTTTTTAAGAACAAAGTCTCTAACTGGGCCAGGACAATGCCATCCAGTCTGTTGCTTTGCAGAGATCCTGGGCCAGGATTCAAAGCTTTGCTTTATGCTGTATGGCAATTAAACAATGCTTGAAATAAATTCATTTCCAGGTATAGTCTTTTTTTTTTGACAAGGTAATTAAGAAACAATTGAATGTGAGAACTTTTAACAGAACTTTACTTAAAACGGTGACTCTAAACTTATTCCCATGCACCACTTGATCCCAGGAAAGGGCGGGAAAGTTCATCTGTGTCTGTACCTGGCGAGCACAGGACTGTCCCAGGGAGTCTGTCGTTGGGTGCCAGTGACGGGACTCCGACATGCAGCGACGCCGCGCCAACAGAAGGATACGCTGTCCGGGTCTTCTCCAGCCTCACCTTTATTCTTATGCCTGTGCCCACTGATGCAATCACGGTGCGGACTATGACAAAACCTTCCTTCCATTTCTTACTTACTTTGTTTCATTTGAATTTAAGTCTTCGCTGAATTAATCTGTACTCAAGAAACTAAAAATGAGGTCTCATCAGCCCCCCCCCCCCAAATGTTTCCGTGATCCTTTTTGCAGAATACGAATACAATGATCATAAATACAATAGCATGAAAGTGAAATTATATTTTATGCTTATATCTAATTTTATGCTTATAATGTCTTTGGACTCATCATTACTGCAACCTAATTATAGCTTATTTTTTAAGTGTTCAAAATTACATCTTCTCAAGATACATTAGCTTGCAGTTTTTTGTTGCTGTGGTAATTTCCTGCCCATCTCTAGCACTCTCTCAGACTCTCCTGAATTTTGTCTTGGTCCTCCACTGTATTGTGAAGCAAACACCTCCTCCACTTAATTATCCTTTACAAATGTAATGAACTTACTACTTTGGGTTGACTTGTGTCCCCCAAAATATGCATTATAAATCCTAACCTCTCTGCCTGTGGTTAGAAGCATATTTAGGAAGGCTTTCTCTTGTGCTACATTAATGAATCAGGATTAGGGTAGTATATTAGTTTAGCAGCTGCATTTGGGGTTTCAGAAATTCAAGGGAAAATTTCATTATCTTTTCAGTTCAACATCCCACAAAGTGTATGAATACCCCTCATATCTTGAATATGATTTTGAGATACAAGAGAGTAAATAAGCAAGCAGAGACGGGGGAAGAGTGCTAGGAAGCTATGAGAGCTCTACAAGGAACCAGGAAACGAACCTGCCCCAGAGCTGGACGAGAGAGCTACAGTTCCCTGGAGGGGTGCTCTGAACTCAGAGTCCTCGCCTCCAACACTGTAAGAAACCAGATTTATGTTTCTTAAAGCCCCACACCAATGACATAGACATATTCTCTTTTCTCAGGTAAGTAACAAAAAAATTAAGCATCTTCCATCTATGATACAATAATATGTATGTACTTTAAAAGTATGAAGTGTTGACATGACCTTAATTTCCCAAGCAGGTCACTGGATACCCATTCTCTTGCTACATGCATGGTAATTATCTTCCACAAGCCTCTGGTCAGTGTTTTGTTTTGTTTTTCCCTCTACTACATGGTAATACTCATATCCTTGTGCTTTACATGCTTCTTACTAAAACTGCATGAAACTTAGGATAAAATGTAGCCAAGTAGCAATGCTTTGTTACTTTCTAGGTCCTGGCA
This sequence comes from Nesogale talazaci, assembly GCA_004026705.1. Classification (NCBI taxonomy): domain Eukaryota; kingdom Metazoa; phylum Chordata; class Mammalia; order Afrosoricida; family Tenrecidae; genus Nesogale; species Nesogale talazaci. The sequence continues at coordinate 43,389 of PVJH01004212.1, forward strand.
TCCCGAATCATCAAGGTGGTGTGCAAACAATTCTTTATGATCTTTTCTTAAATGAATTAAGAAAGGGGTAAGAAGAAGTAGGTAATTTTGGATGAAGAAATGGAGGCAGCAAAACCAATGAATGGCATACTTAATTAGTCAATGTGACCGCTTTAAACTTAGACATTATCTTTAGCAAGATATACTATATTCTTACACACACACACACACACACACACACACGCTCTGCTATTTGTACCAAGTTGGAAAAGATGACTTTTCACATAAGGACCTTCTCTATAAAACTGAAGCTTATGTCATGAAGACAGCAAATTAATCTTGAACTCGGAGTATAAGCACTATTTTATCAGGAAGAAACTACTTGAGAAAAAAGAGAAAGCCTCAAAAGTCTCTTTAGTCTCAATTTCTCATCATCTTCTGCTTCTCTATTTTTTTTCAAAACATGCCAGTGTTGACTCCAAACATGGATCAAAAGGCAATACTCTCTATGTAAGTTTCGACATCTTTGCCTCCCTGAAGAATGACTAGTTCCAATAGTAACTGGTGACGTAAGATTCTAAGGCAATCTTTTAAACTAATACAGAGATATGCTGGAATAAAAATTGTGTGATATTCCACTTTGGGCTGTCTAACCCTCCTTCAGTCAACTTTGGTGAAAAAAATTTGTTCATGAAAGTAATCAAATTTTTAGAAACGCAGAAAAATAATACTGTAGTGCTATTATAGAGCATTTGCTGGGCTTCATTGAATCACTATACACTTCCCTGTCTTGTCACATTATAAATGTGGGACGCAGAGGGCAAGAAGGGAAGAGTGAAGCTCCATCTACAACAAAGGCTCTTTTTCCATTTTCACATATTTATTTCAGAAATGCAGTTCCCAGTTACACAATCATATATTGGCTATGCTTGACCTTATACAATGTTATGGATTTCGTCATTAAAAAAAAAGATGCTTCCATTTTTTCAAACAGAATAAATCTTCTCCAAGTGTTGAGTGGCTATCTTAAAAAGATCATGCCCTTGAGATTTAAAGTAAAGATAGGAGCTTGACTTGACTCATCAAGTAAAAAGCATTTTATCTTTTAGATTTAAGCATGTAAGTATTACTTTTACTGCAATTTGATAAATCTAAACATGCGATTTGCCAGGGATTCATCCTTTGTGAGCAAATGCAGCAACTGGAAATTGTGAAATTTATGCACTTCTGTACTTAAAAGTCCATCCTGTCGATTAACACCAAGGGTTATAAAAAGCCATTCCTGTGAACTGGGAGAGGTGCAGCTAAAGAGTAATACTTGCCTTGGCGATACATTTGAATGTTTATCCACCCCAAATTCTACAATTAGCATATTAAAGTATGTGACTTTCAAAAGTTCCATAAGAAAATAGTATTCCCTAAGAAAAATAAAATGAGGGTGATGAGGAACAGGGCAATAATATACCCACAGGGAGGGTCTTGTTTATGTTTCCACTGGAAAGGGAGAGGGGGAGTAGACCCCATCCCGGAGCACCCAGCTTTGAGCACAATACGCTGGCATGGGGCAGTGAACTAACAGGGCCAGCCCCACACCGAGCTATGCCGACCCCCTCCACAGAAGAAGGCAACAGGGCCATCCAGCAGGAGAGCAAGTAAGTCCACATGGAAGAAGCACACCGGCCTGTGTAACCCTAAGCTGTCCACAGGACCAGGTATCAAAAGATCCCAAACAAACAACTCTATCAATGCAAAAGAGAGGGGTTGACGTGGAGACCCAAAGGCCACCGGTAGATAACTGGATATCTTCCCCCTCCCCCACAGAAGTGGTATAAGAATGGGATGATGCAACTAAGTTGTATCACAGAACCAACCAATCACACATCATTCATTCCTCTAGTTCCTGCCTACTTGCTCTCCTCCCTCCTCTCACCACCCAGTTCTAAATATGACCCAGTTTTAACTTAAAAATCTGGCTAGACTGGAGAACTCCTGTCTAAGGAGGTAAGAGCTCCTGACACATGGAATTCAGGACAGATAACTCCCTCAGGAACAGTACTGGCAGTAGCGATATCCTGAGAGTAGGGGGATAATCAAGGAGGGGGAAGAGTGAGAAAGTGGGAACCCATCACAAGATAGGATATATAGCATACATACCCCAAAGGGGATAAATAACAGAAATGTGGGGGAAGGGAGATAATGGATAGTATATGAACAAAATATCAATAACAATATATGATTGATCAAGGGCACATGAGGGTGAGAGGGTGTGGGAGGGAGTGGGGGGAGGGGGGAAGAAGCAACTGATACTAAGGGCTCAAGTAGAAAATGCTTTGGAAATGAAGATGGCAACATATGTACAAATACTCTTGAGACAACTGATGGATGAAATGTCCTAAGACCTGTAAGAGACCCAGATAAAATGATCTTTAAAAAGAAAATAGTATTTCCTACAGATATAATGTTGCATGGTCATGGTCATGGTCATCGTCAATTTTGCTGCACTGAGAAGTTCCATATAAATAGATTTGAAACACCAAACTTTATTTCAAAGGTATTTGGAATTTAAATACCGATTCAATCTCTTTGTTGTTTTTTTTTGCGCGGGGGCGGGGGGGGGGCAATCACTGCCCTCTGGTGGTCGTAGGAGCTGCCCAGTGTTGCTCCTGGGAGCCACCACTGGATTTGAACCGCCAAGCCAGCAGACCACAGTCCCACACTTAACCACTTACGCCACCGGGACTCAGTCAAATCGCTTTGGTTTTTAAGTCAAACATATATAGTACCCTGCAATTGAAATGGTTAAATGTAAGCTCCTCCAAAAGAAAAAAAAAGAACTTAAAAGAAAAGCATTCTCTTAAATTTTATTGTATTTTTCTTCAAGACAGAATTAGCAAGAAAGGAATATAGCTTTCAAGAGAGGTTTCCTCACATAAAAACTGTTTTAATGCAAATCATCCTTTAATTTGCGTTAAATATAAAAGATCTATTTGTAGGGCGTTATCTCCCAAAAGAAAACAATATGATTTACAATAGTCATCCAGTGTTTCCTTTCTCTGGTCTCTGTCTCTGTCTCTCCCTCCCTTTCTCCCTCTCCATTTCAGTCTCTCTATCTCTTTATTCAATAACTTTCCTTTGGGATTGATATAATACAGACTCTAAAAAATAATTCCATCTAAAATTTCAGCCAGATTCCAAGTCGTGTGACCAGTCTTCAGTGTCCTCTTTCCATGCCCTTTAGAAATCCCAACCAGTCTTTACAATGAAAGCTGTGTAGGTTAATCCTACTTACTCAGCTTTCTTTACAAGTGTCTATAGACTGACAAGGATTTTGCCCCTTTGTACTGCCAACAGCATGTCTGGTTATAAAAGTGTGGCCTAGCCTTGTCTTGTTGAGGTAATACTCTGGCTTTCATATAGCAAAAGGATAGAATTCCCAAAGGGAAAAAAAAGCTTTTACTTTAAATTTTACAGGGAATTAAAATGGCCAGTACTAACTGTAATCAGACTTGTGTTAGTACAGTAAACCCTGGGGTCTAAGATGAAATCTGAAGGAAAGTTTAAGTATATTTATATTGAGAGTTTATTGTCCCATGATGACTACGTAGAATTATGGAAGAAACAAGGTTGAAGGGAGAAGCATTTGTAGCATTAAATTTTTAAATCTATATACCTTCACCAATTAAAAATGTAGACATCACTCATTCATTCACTGTCAACTAGTTGATAGAGACTCACGGCAACACTACAGGACAAAACAGAATTCCCCTCTGAGTTTCCAAGACTGCACCAATTTACAGGAATGGAAATCCCTTTCTCCTGCAGAGGAGCTGGTGGTTTTGAACTGCTGAACTTTCAGATCACAGCCCAATACATAACCACTATGCCACCGAAACTCCTCAAGACATTTCTGTGAGTCTATATTATTAAATAATTAGGACTTTCTTAGGTGGAATAGATACATAATACTTAATGATGAAGGAAGCATCAAAATAAATTATAAAGAATAGACACAGTCACTGTACCAAAAACAATAGGTCAGCAATCAACCATTTCATGAAGATGGCATACAATTAAGAATCAATTATATTGAAAGGCTTTCCAGAATTGTACTGAAGCCATTGTTGAAAAGAAAGGCCCCAGGAGTTGACTAAATACCAACAGGAATGTTTCAAATAACATATGAACTCACTCACTAGTCAATGTGAGAAAATTTGTAAGATTGCTACTGGAAGAGATTCCTAACTGTGCCTATTCCAAAGAAAGGTGACCCACTAGAATGCGTAAGTCATCGATCAGTATCGTGAATATCACATGCAAGTAAAATTTTGTTGAAGACAATTCAAAAGCAGTCATAGCAGTACTTTGACAGGACATTGCCAGAAAGTCAAGACAGAATTCTAAGAGTACATGAAATGAGAAAAATCACTGCTAATGTCAAAGGGATCTTGACTGAAAGCACAGAGTACCGGAAAAATTTGTGTTTTACTGACTATGCAATGGCATTCAACTATTAAACTATGGATAATATTGTGAAGAATGAGAATTCCAGAACACGTAATTGTGCTCATGTGGAACTGGTGATGCCGTGACTATACTTTGGGTTGCTAACCTGAAGGTCAGTAGTTCAAAACCACCAGTTGCTCTGTGAGATAAAGATGAGGTTTTTCTATGCCCATAAGGATGTACTGTCTCAGAAACATACAAGGGCAGTTCTACACTCTTCTGCTCTACCATGTCAGAACTGCTATATGGCACTGAGTAAGTGAATGATGTCTTTACATTTTTCACTAATGGAGACATACATTTTTACATTTGAAACTATAAATACTTCTAATTACATCACTGTTTTTACTTTTCTTCCATAATTCTAAATGAGTTTGAGTTTCTTTCTTTCTTTGTTTTGTACACAGACCAGGAGGTGGTTGCTTGGATAGAACAAAGGGATGCTGACTGGTTGAAATTAAAGGTGTGTGCTAGTATACTTACTCAATATATTCTGTAAACTTTCACTATACTTATTCAATGTATTCCGAGGAAATCATCAGAGAAGCTGCTCTACAGGAGGAAGAACAAGGCATCAGGATTGGAGGAGGATTCGATAAAAACAGTGGCATGTTTATGCTACAGTTCTGCTGGCTGAAAGCAGACAGAACTTAAAGCACTTACTGACAACTATCAAAGGCTTCCATACAGATTATACTTCAACATAAAGAAGATAAAAATCCTCAAAACTGGACCAAGAGGCAACATCAGGATAAATGAAGAAGAAAGATGTTGTCAAGGATTTCATTTCTCCTGAGCTCATAACCCTCATGGAAGCAGCAGTTAAGGAGTCAAGCCAAATATAGGAGAGGACAAATCTGCTGTACAAGACCTTGTTTGAGTGTTAAAGGGGCACTGACCAAACCATGGTATTTTCAGTTGCTTAGTATATGTGTGTGTGTGTGTGTATACACATATATATGAAAGCTGGACAATGAATAAGGAAGATAGGAGAAGAACTGATACATCTGAATTACGATATGGGCAAAGAAGATTGAAAGTGCTATGGACCGCCAAAAGAATGAATGATCTGCCTTGGAGAAAACACAGCCAGACTATTCCTTGGTAGAGAGAGTGATGGGACTTCATCTCACAAATCTGACATGTTGTCAGGAGAGACAGTTTCCCAGAAAAGGAGACCATGCTTAGTAAAGTGGAGCTTCCCTGGAAAAGAGCAAGACCCTCGGTAAGATGGAGAGACAAAGGGCCTACAACAATGAGCTCACACATGGGTACTCTGGCAGGCCCCAGCGGTGTTCTGTTCTGTTGTTCACAGGACCGCTATGAGTCAGAGCTGACGCGGCGCAGTGGGCTGCCAGCTGCAAACTCGACAGCTTGAACCCACCACTGCTCTGCGGGAGAAAGATTACGTTACCTGCTCCTTGAAGAGTTACAGTCTTGGAAATCCTCAGGGACAGTCATTCTACTCTGTGCTACAAGGCTGCTCTGAGTCAGAATCACCTCCCTGGACGGTGGTGTGGTGTGTTGTGTGTTGTTTTGGTAGAATAAAGCCAACCGGCATTGACTAGTGAGAGCAATAGTGGAGTCCTGCTGGTGCAGTGGCTACGTGTAGGGCTGCTGGCCGCAGGATCTGCTCTGCAGGAGAACAGAGCCTTTCTAGTCTCTCAAAAAGGTTCTAGTCTCTCTAGTCTGGCTCAAGAACCCACAGGGGCAATTCCACACTGTCCTTTGAGGTCATTATGAATTGCAATCAACTCGATGCTAGTGAGGAGTCTGGTTTTGAGTAAAATTTATAGCCTTATAGTTTTCTTACTAAAAATAATTAAATACTCACTGCCCTCAAGTTAAATGAGTTTCCTAGAAACCTTATTAGGGTTTCTGAGGCTGTAAATCTTATTATGTTCATATATCTTCTTTCTCCAATGAGTGGTTGGTTGATTTGTATCCCCTATGTTGGAGTTAGTAGTGCTGTGTTTGTTATATGTTAGACTGTTATATTCAAATATACTGCTGTAAAGGGTATTCTGACTTATCTTTCTCTCTTGGAGCAGCTGGCGGATTCAGACCACCAACCTTTTGGTTATGAGCTCAACACTTAACTCGTCACACCATAGGGTTCCTGTATTCAAATTATACAAATGAAATAAAGATTTTTTAAGCATATACATCAAGTTACCTAGTTTATTCACTACTAACCAGTTAATTTTATGGCTACCTATTCTACGGGAAGCATAGCAAAGGAGGTAGGGTGTGTTTCTTCTCAAATGAATTAGCTTATTTTATAAAACATGCATTGCAACTCAAGACTATAACAGAACACATTGCAAAATGTTGGACAACATTGCTTTAATTAAATTTATGACTACGCAATTATCACGATGATTAGGAAAATAGTATTCATCATCGCCTATGAGTAATCATCAATAGTACTTTACAGGTCTATTACTATTAAGAGTCAAAAGGTTAACTATCATCGGGTCTTTCTGATGCTGGCTTCAGTACAAACATCACAATACATATTTTATGAATGTGTCTCAGTTTTTCATTTTAATCAGATTGACTTTGCAGTTCTCTCTAATATGAAATAAGTATATTCTAATTAAAAGTGTTCAAAGAGTCTTTGAGACAAGGTTACTCAACATAAAGTTGTTATAATTACTGCACTGGAAATAAGCAAAATGTCCGTAAATAAGTGATGGATTAAATTACATTGTCACATAGTCATGAAACAGAATGCCATCTAAGCAAAGAGGGAGACCTGATGGCATACTGGTTACATGTTGGGCTGCAATTCTCAGGGTCAGCAGTTTGAAACCACCAGCAGCACTACTGGGGCGAGACTGGGTTTTCTGCTCCGTAACCAGTTATGGTGAGAGTCTCTGAAACCCATGGGGTCTCTGTCAGTCAGCACTGACTCGGTGGCCTTGAGTTTATCCAGATAATGCTACACATGAATATGTATGAAGGAAAACACAATTCACTATGTGAGTCAAAAAATTAGGAAACAGAATGGATAGTCAGACCCAAATTTTGGTTTTCAGTGTTTCAGTTTTTCTAGGTGAACATATGTTCACACATGCAACTAGGAGATATACCCCTAGGTACGCACTTGTCTTAATTTGACGGAGGGTGGAAAAGTGTATGTGTGTAAAACAGAGAAAGAGAACACACATATGTGTGCACACATAATTATTTGGCTGTATTTAAAATTTTTCTTCAATAAATAACAATGGATTTTATTAGTAGAAAATAAAATAATTTTAAAATTAATATTTAAAGTAGCATTAATTGTTAGGTTTAAACGTGAAAAGCCAACTGTGTGTAGCATTTATTTGTGGACTATCCTTCTTTTACAAAAGTTCAAAGAGTTCAAATGAAATATAAAATGCAACAACTGAAAATTATTTTGGCACTGATGAAAATAAATAAAACTCAGAAAGACAGAAGGTATAAATAAACAATTGACAGAAAGCTAACCCAAACAATTCCAATATAACTCTAGGACTGTAGATGGGTAAAAAAATTTTAAATTGCCTGATTAGAAGTTGTCATGATGTGACTGAAGTTATAGAGTAAATAATCAAGAGAAAAGTCTGATCCCATTTGATCTTCCTACCTTCCATGTAAACTATTCAGAAAAGAACTTGTCTTTGAAAAGCAAAATAAACTTAAAAAAAAAAGCAAATATTTTCTTTGCACTGTTTGTTCCTTCTAATAGGTTTCTACTTTTCCTGGGTCCATAAATGACATTTTTAATTCCTAATATTCAAAATATTTAAATAACAGTAAATTTTCTGCTATTTTTAATTCTGGTGATAGATGGATAATATAGAATAATTCATCTATAAGACAATCAATACAAAAATCTCTTTGAAACCATTAATTACAACATGTAAATTAAATTTCATGTCTACATACACTTAAAATTCTATAGTGAGACATGGATTATAAATTAAAAAGCCTGAAAACTATCATACATATAAGTTAGATTTTCAATATTAAATGCTACCATATTAAATGCCCCCAGATATATTTGTCTCAATTTCCTTACCAAAGTACTAACATACTATGTGTATTTCATGTTAACACCAGAAAATCTTGCATATATAATATTTACAAGACACACTATTTCCAGCTAAAAATGATAGTGGGTACATTTTTCTCTTGACTTTTTCCCTCTTCCTCCACATAAAATAATTCCATGCCAAATCCCTTAAATTCCTCTTTTGAAGTTTAAAATTAATTCCCATGCTTACTCTTCCATAATCCTCCATCTTCTTAAAAATGTAAAATATGCTTATACTTTTGGAGAAATCAGTTGAGCTTCCAAATACCCTAGGACAGTGTGTGCTGTGCTTTGAAAAAGAGAACTCACACACCAGGTTCTCCAAAAAAGAAAGAAAAAAAACCTATTTGTCAAAGAGCCCACTTATCTAATTAATAAGAACAAGGTACCTCTTTGCTTTAAGTGTCCATTAATAGTGTCAAATCAATGTTAAATTATAAAGAATTTCCATAGAAATACACTAGACACACACATTGATTCTAAATGAAATTCATAATGAGTAACTCTATTACACTGGATGGCAAATGAATTGTTAATAAGGAGGCATTTGATGTGCTTCCCAGAGCAGCCATTGATGAGAACGCCACTTAGCTTCACTCTCTAATGTTATTCTAGGAAATGATTGATAAAGCACATGTATTTTTCAGTTTGAGAAGGAAGACTGTACATTAACATAGTCATGTTTCCTGTGCAGAATTGTTTAAGGCTTTGCTCTTTTCCAAGCTCATGGTGCCCTTAACATCAGAAGCCCATAACAACAGATGCTGGGATAGCTAAACACCTATCACTATAGATTTGCCCATCACATTACAGACGAGGAAAATGAAGGTGGTTTATGGGCACTCTTGTCTCACTTCCTCCACCTCTTCGTGGTTGACATGAAGGCTTTAATGTGCATCCTTGTACCTCTCCTCCGGCAGGAAGCCTATCTCGGGGGATCACTTGCAGAAAATAGGACATTGAGTCCATAATTAAAGTAATCTCTTTCCAGGCAGATGCTGCAGTTGGCTCTGTTATCACATATTACAAAAGGCATCTTGAGGGTTATAAAATGTGCAGCAAATAGCTTTGGAGATGAGAAGCAGCAATTTTTCATCTAATTTTGATCCATAGACATGTAAGTACTGTATTGCCACTTTTTGGTTCTGAGCCAAATAACTACTATGGTGCTGAGATGAGCTGGGCAGTAACCAAAATTAAAGAATACTTTAGCTTTTATCCTCAAAGTGAGAAAAGCTCTTTTGTAACCATCTTTGCACTTAGCAAATAAGGATGCCATCCCAAATCTGAGCGCTAATGTCTGCAGGCAGAGTCAGAAGAAAAGCTTTTGTGGCTTAGCTTCGCAACCATCCTTGAAGTGCGTTTGCTCAAGTGACAGCTAGGGTCGACAAGCAGGCTTACCATCTGAGCTCCTTTGCAACTACGATGTACATTTTTAATCAGAAGCACTCTCAGTGTTGGTCTTTGGGATAATATTTTGGGACCTTGCTCTTTGAGATGTATGTCAGTCTTGATAACTACTATGCTTGTGTTCATCATGATCCCTTCTACAAATGCTAAAAGTGGAAACAAATGGGGATTTGCTTGTATGTTTTTGGTTCCAGCTTAGGATGTATCAATTTTGGTAACCAGATCCTGACCTCAAAATGGCGACATGCAAAAATGAACATAAAAAGCATTGCCTTTGTTGAATATTTGTTTCAATGATGTTTAAAAGTGGCAAATATACATGGAGTTAGTTCAAATGCAAAGCAGCTATCTTAAAATTCTAGGAAATAGAAGGCTAAAATATATTTGCTGTCTTAAACAAAACTATGCTTTGTATTGCTTGAGAATATTTTCATGGCAACGTTTTACAAGGACTTTTATAATTTGATTTTCAAAGTTTGAAAACACGAATCATTAATTTTATGTTATTGAAAAGAACTATTTTATCATAGGAAAATATTAATTTAAAAATTATTTCCATTCCAAAAATTTTAAATATTTAGAATAGGGTTTTGTGTAATGTTATTTGAATTACTACAGAACACCTGCAAATCAAAATTTAATGTTATGAAAAAAATTTTGTTAAATAATGATTTGTCAAGCACGTAAAATGTTCTCATAGAAAGCTAGCTATCTAGTTAATATAGGTAGCTTAAAAGCAAGAAAGTTGTACATTGGGCTGGTATCCTTTCACTATGTTTGTTCACTCTGAGCAAATACAAGAAGCTGGGCTATATCCTGTCTATACTTGGATATAAGCTGACCTGAATATCAGCCATGGTACCTAATCTTACCACAAAAACTGCATTAAAAATGTGCTGAAAACTCAGCTTATACATGAGTATATAAAGTAAATACTAATGTGGCATTGAATTTACTAATACCTGCAATACACAGAAAACACAAACATGCCTGCTGAAATTAAGGCCTTGACACACTACTGATGAAAGACTTTGATATGGATTACAACAAAAATAAAACAGAAATTCTCACGATTGGACCAGTAAAGCGCATTGTGATAAATAGAGAAGGGACTGAAGTCATTGGCTATTTCATTTTACTTGGACCCGCAATCACCACCTATAAAAACAGCTTCTAAGAAGTCAAATGATGGATGCCATTAGGAAAATCTGCTGCAAAATACCTGTTTAAAAATGTAAAAAGCAATGTTGACACTTTCAAGACTAAGGTGTGCCTCAACCAAATGATGCTTTTTTTAATCACCCCAATACATGGGAGGTCTAGATAATGAATAAAGAAGATCAGAAAAGACAGATGCCTCTGAATTATGGTATCAATGAAGAATAGTAAATATACTACGAACTGCCAAAAGATCGAACAAATCTCCTTGGAAGTATAGCAGAATGTTCCTTAGAAGTTCGAATGGTGCTATTTTCTCACTATTTCAGACATGCTACCCGGAAGAACAACATGGTTAGTGAAGTACAGATTCAAAGAAAAAGAGGAAGTTCCTTGATGAACTAGATTGATACAATCGCTGCAACAGTAGGCTCAAAGATGGTGAGGGTGGTCCAGAACCAGGCCGTGTTTTTCTCTGTTGAAGCTAAGGTCAGAACTAACTCTACAATTCCTCATAGTAAAATAAATGAAACAGTATAGTCAGGTGCTTCGTTCAAGTAATATCCAATGGCCTATATGTTGGTAGTCTCATAGATAATATATCAAGGTCAGATATCCTGGTCGGAAAGTAGACCATAACAGACACAACAGTCTCCCACACACTACACAGGTAACTCAGACCTCTTGTGCAGAAAGTGATTGCACTGTTAGGCAAATAATGGTTGTGTGTGTGTGTATGTGTGTGTAAAACCTGAAATACATATACTTTGATAGCCATAATAAATACCTGCTTTATGGGTTTATTCATGTTATATCACAGGGGTAGTTCTACAGTGCCCTATGGGATTGCTGTGAGTCACACTCACAATGGCAGTGAGTGTGAGTTCTAAAAGTTGTGTTTAATAGTTAGAGTTGACCTGAACTTGAAGTCTAATGAAAGTGCAAAGGTGGAATCCAACCTCTCACACAGATTACAAACTGATGATGCCTCTTTAGGGGTGTGACCTTTTCCAAACTGGAAATTTCTCTGTCTGGCCCGTTTACCTTCATCCTTGCTGGGACTCTGTTAGCTTCGAGGGGCAGTCCCATGTGGGACTGCTGGTCCTGGGCATCAACCTGGGAGCCCACCTCAGTGCCCTGGCATGTTCCCATTGACCTTGGATCCATCAGACAGTATACCTGCTGGTCTGCTATCTCCCTGCAGCCTGCTTTACTTCCCTGAGTCATCAGACTGCTACATGATTTCCAGAAACAAAGAAAAGTTCCTCAGGCTGGTAGAGGTTCTACTCCATTGAAATCTACAGGCTGATCAAAACATGAATGGGAACCTCTATCAGATACGAATAAAGTGAGGACCAAACACAAAAGCAAATCTCTCTCCTTGATGATCATCACTGAGACTCAAGGCTTGATTGAGAGACTTAAGGAAGAAATGAACAAGACTACAATATGGTTTTCAACTCAATGTCCAAATGTCATAATGTCCCAGTTTACAAATTGTCTCATGGATGTCAAAGGAAGTATGCCTACATAAACCCCAATTATCTTAACAAAATTTTCCAGCATGTTCATTTACCTGTTCAATCATTTACTGTTTCTGCATTTATTCATGCAATCAATAAAATACTTTTTAATATTTTAAAGAATTTTTACCTAGCTTCATAATCTTAATCATAATCTAAATGTTGGGAAAGATGTACTCGGGAGTCTGCACCTCAAAGACAGGGTTTATTTGTTTTCTCTTTATGCACGTTATTTTATTCTTAGGTCACTACCCTAAATATAGCTAATTTTATTAATTTGTTCTTAAAGCTATTTTTTCTATTAATATGGCAGTAATTACTCTTGGAAAGCACTTGCCTGTTATATTTTTTTTCCATGTCTTTATTTTCAATAGCTTTCTGCAATTATGTCTAAGTTTCTCTTTTTAGAAATAATGTATTGATGGACTTTTAAAACCGCATTTTGAAAATCAGAGGCTTTTTAATGGGGGAGGTTCATCTGTTTCTTGTAATTACTCGCATATTTGGGTTTATTTATACTATTGTATGAGGAGTCCTGATGGTATAGCAGATTATGCACTGGGCTGCTAGCTGAAAGGTCAATACTTTAAAACCATCCACTGACCCATGGGAAAAAGACAAAGCTTTCTACTCCCTTAAAGAGCTAGTTTCAGAAAGACCCTACAAGGGCACTTCAATAGTGCTCTCCAAGGTTCCAATGAGTCGGAATCAAGTCGGTGGCAGTGTGAGGATTTTAGATACTACATTACACTGCACCTTTCTACGCTACTTTAAAGGAGCCCTGGTGCCGCAGTCACCTAATCTGGTGTCAATTTGAAGATTGAGAGTACAGAGGTGTAGTCTAGCCCGTCAACCTGGAGCTAGCCAATGAGACCTGTGTGGTCATGGCCTTCTCCTCTGAGAATTCGGGGAAATGTGGTAACCCTTCTTGGAAGCAGAAGACACCATCTCTGGACTCGCTTCCTGGGAGAGATTGCAGCTGACAAGACACATGGCAGCATGCTATAAACCCTGAGCCCTGGAAACTGGAAGAGCCACAGAGAGACTCCTGCCAGCGCTGAGATGCTTCTGCCACCACTAATTGCACTCACTGGCCTGTGATCTTCCTGCATTCAGCTTCACTGCATGTTTTTGTGATATTAGAGAGGACTTTGCAGAATGCTGTCAGGCATATCGGCTAATATAGGATTTATGACCTTGGACTGAAGTGGGTTGGGAAATTACTGAATGTATAGTTGCTCTTGTGTATAAACCTTTTTTTAAATACACATATGGATTTGTTTCTCTAGTCTACCCAGACTAACACACTTGATAATGCAAATTAAATGCTGAGCGGCTAACTAAAAGGTTGGCAGCCACTCTAAGGGAAGTAAGACCTATCGTATATATTCAGATATGAGAAGAGTTTTTCAGCACATTTTAAATGCAGTTTTTGTGGTAAAATTCGGTGTCTCATTTGATATTTGGGTCATCTTATATTTGAGTATAAAGGGCATTTTCTCTTTGAAAAATGACAACCTAGAACATGTTATTGGTCAATGGCACACAATGGCAATGGCAATGGTATTACTTTTTGGCTTTTTGTTTGTTTATTTTGTTTTATTTTTAACTTTTTATCTTGAATTGAATAAAGGTTTACAGAGCAGATCATCAGTGTTCCCTTCAATGTAACACCATCCATCCTCCCTGTCCTCTTTCCTCTTTTCCTAACCCTTGTATAGTTGTCCTTGGGCAAATGCTGCTCTCTTGATTCCAAACAATTGATTATTCCAAGATGTGCCTGCCTACTTGACAAGTGCTAATTCCCCTGCTACAGACTTGTGTATTGTTGGACTGAAAAAACGAATGGACACAGGTGTGTTCAGTTTCAGACTCAAAGAGTAACAAAAGGTTAGAGTTTGGGGAGTTCCAAATGTCTCTCTCAAATCAGCAAGGTTGACGTTTTACATGAGCTTGAATTTTGTTTCACATTTTTCTCCTGCTCTGTTCAGGACCTCCTAGTGCAATCGCTTTATGGTAGCTGGTAGTTCGCAGGGAGGTACCATTCTCAGGATCATAGAAACTAAATATTCACACAATTCATTAGTCTACTGGGCTAATCATTTCAGTATGTCTTCAATGTCCACTCTCCTTTCCTCTGGACACAAAGAGACCAGCAGTTGCACTTTAGATTGCTGCTCACAAGTTTTTAAGATCCCAGTCATAAATAATAATAATAATAATAAAAAGATCCCAGTCATACCCACCAAAGTAGTATAGACTTTGCCAACTGTGGTATTACATAATTTTGAGTCAACATGAAGACATAAAAGTGTAGGGGTGGATGGTGCCTCCTTGTGGGCATGGTCTTCTGATAAGAGGAGGATCCTGGGAATTTCCTAACTCTCTCTGTTGCATCTTTCCATTAGGGACCATGGGGTTGAGACCTGCCAGAGATACATCCACCGCCATGGAATTCACAAGACAATGCACCCACTGGCCTTTGCCCTTCCTCCATTTCGCATCATTGCATGTGGCTGTGTGAGACTAAAGACTGACTGATGGGCTCGTATTGGACTTATGGACTTCATCTGAACTAGGCTGGTGTGTTTTCTGATATCTAATTCCTTCTTGATATAAAGCTCTTTCTTATACACATATCAGTGTCTCTGGATTGTTTGTCTAGTTAAACTGGTCTAAAACAGAGTCCATGTTATTCCGATTGACACTGGTGTCCTCAGAGATGTTTGGCCATGAATAAGAATTTTACCTAACTTTATGCCATATATGTTCCACCATGTTCGTGCATATGGTTTCAGCAAAGACAATGAACTTAATCTTTTTCCCAGACCTCCCCTATTTTGGAATTTGTATTTTTATTTGTTATTTACATTTATATTTTCTGCAATCATTCTGAACATCCCAAACCTTCATCCAAATACGTTATTACAAAATACTGATTTCTCTCCTCTTACTTCCACATTGATGTTGCTTAGTTTTTAATTATGCATTGCTTTTGTGTTCTATCCTAGAGTAGTTATTACCGCACTTTGCACATGTTTCTTGAGGTTTTTAATGTGCATATTCATATTTTGGGGTCACTGTCTACTTTTACACCACCATTTCTTATACTATAGCTTCCTTCTGGATTTATTTTCTTTTCACTGGAATACTTTCTCTAATTATTTGCTTTAAAATAGACTGTGATAAAACATCAAAAACTTTATTTATGTAAGAATGTCTATTTGTTTTCACATTTAACTGATTTAGAATTGGTATAGAATTACATGATAGTAATTATTTTCCTTCACCATTTTGAATACACTTTTCCATAATCCTCTACCATATCTTGAAAAGAAGACCACTGGCAGACTCTTACAGGTAATTTATCTTTTCTCTTTAATTACTTTTGAGATTCTGTCTCTTTGATATTATTAAGTTTCAACATGATTTATTTTAGGGTTGACTTATTGTATTAATCTTATATAGAAATAAAATGCATAACTTCTTTAAAATTAGACAAATTTCCTCACCATGAGCTCCTCAAATATTCCCTTTCTGGCTTTTTTTTTTCCTTTCCACCTTCTGAAACTTCTATGAAATGTCGATTTCTTAATTTGGTGGTCTACACCAGGTATATATGTCACATGAGACCTTCTCCTTCACTGAAGGGTTTTATTTCTCATGAGCTACTTTACCAACTATTTTCCCAGGCAGAGTTGGCTTACACCTGGAAGTTTCAAGTTTAAGTGGGTCCAATTCCAGCAGTGGGCTCAATTCCAGTTGCCTGTCTCCCCATTTCCTCCTGTCTTTGAAGCGCTCTCGCTACAGCTCCAGGCCCTACATAAGTTAAAACCACAGGTATAGAACCTACATTCAATTTGAAATACCCTCAGCAATGACAGTATCAGTTCCCATGTTCTGTTGCAGTTTTGCTCTCTCCCTCCCCTTTCTACTGGCACCCAGGGGCTGTCTGTTCTTCCAAATCAAACCTGTATGTCTTTGTGTGTGTGTGTGTGTGTGTGTGTGTGTGTGGCATCACTGCCCTGGTGGGAGTAGGAAGCCCAGCCTTGCTCGTGGAGCTGCTGCTGGATGTGAACCATCAACCCTGTGGGCTGCAGTCCCGCATACAACCACTACACCACCAGGGCTCAGCCCCCAAACCTATATGTTTTAACACATCTTTGCTGCTTTAGCCAGACTTTCTAGGAAGTTGATGTTTGAGTTCTTGTTCCAGCTTCCATGATGACAGAGTCTTCTGTTCACATCATTTAAATGTGTTTAAATTTTATCACAGAAACAATTTTTAGTGTTATTACCTCAAGCATTTTCCATGCAGTCGTTGATGTTAGGTGTCATTGACCATGTTCATTCACACTTATAGCTACCCAATGTACAACAGAAGGAGACACTGCCCAGTCCCACAGCATCTTTGCCCAGTCCACCATTGTTGCAATATCTAAGCAAGCCCACGGTTACAGACACTCCATCTCATTGAAGGTTTTTTCCTTTGTCACCCTCTGTTTTAGGAATCATAGGATTGTTCTCCAGAGACTGGTCCCTCATCATGGTATGACCAAAATATGAAAGACAAACTGATGTCATTTTTCAATTAAGGAGCACTCTGGTCATTCTTATTTCAAACATGTGTTTACTTTTCTGTTAAGTGCATGGTATGCTTAATGATCTTCGTTAAGACCATATTTCAAATGGCTTAATTCTTCTCTGGTCTTTCTTATTGAGTTTACAGCTTTCAGATGACTGTGAGGTGAAGAAAGGGAACACAGCTTGAGTCAGAACTCCGTACTGCTCAGAAGAACAGCTTTTCCCTTTAACACTTTAAGGAGGTCTTTTACGGCTTATGTGCCTAATGTCATATGCCATTTGATTTTGACTGGCACGTCCATGATTTTAAATTCAAGTAAAATAAAGTCCTTGATAATGTAAATCTTGTCTCCCTCGTCATGATGGTGCTTACTGGTTCAGTGTTGAGCATTTTTTGTTTTCTTTACATTGAGGTATAAACCATGCTAAATGGTATAGTCATTGATCTTCATGGGCAAATGCTTCAAGTTCACTTTTTTTTTGGGGGGGGGGGGCATCACTGCTCTCCGGTGGTGGGAGTAGGAGGCCCAGCCCCACTGTTGGAATTGAACTTCCGTCCCAGTGGGCCGCAGTCCTGCGCACAACCACTATGCCACCAGGGCTCAGCCCCAAGTTCACTTTCTTGTATCATCTGCATAACACAGGTTGTTAATGACCCTGCCTTCAGTGATGCTGCATTCTTTTTTGTTTGGCTTGGTTTTTTGGGTTTTTTTTTTTGGGGGGGGGGACATCACTGTCCTCTGGTGGTAGGAGTAGGAGGCCCAGCCTTGCTCCTGAAGAGCTGCTACTGGATTTGAACCTCCAACCCAGTGGGCCACAGTCCCGTGCACAACCACTATGCCACCAGGGATCAGCGATGCATTCTTCATACAGTTCAGATCTTGTATTTTTTGCATACTACACAAACTGAATAAATATGTTAAAAAATATAACCCTGATGCATACCTTTCCTGACTTTTTTATCACTACCTTTCCTGATTTTAGCTTGTTTTTGTATTTTTGTGTGTGTTATTGCTTGAAGTGAACTTGTTTGTCACAAGACTCCAAGTCCATTTCAATTTCACTTCCTTCCCAGTTTAGGTTTGAGGGCTAAGAAATCTGGAGGGGGGTACCTTTCCTGATTTTAAACTAAGCAGAAACGCCTTATTCTGTTCAAAGGGCTATCTCATGGTCTATGTACAGGTTCTATATGAGCAGAATTAAGTGTTCAAAAATTCCCATTCTTCACAATATTATCTACAGCTTTTTTATAGCTCCCACAGTTGAATGACTTTATATAGTCAATAAAAGATCTGGTAGTCTGTTTTCAGCCAAGATTCAACTGACCTTAGAAATGAGATATTTTGTCCTTTACTCTCTTTTAAATTCAGTTTGAACATCTGGCAGCTCTCTTTTGGTAAATGGCCATGTCGCTGTCTTCCAAATTTCTTGCCATAGATAAGTAAGCATCTCCAATATTGTTTTAATTTTGAAGCATTTCAATCGATTCTCCATCAATTCCTAGAGCCTTATTTTTCCCCAATATCTTCAATGTCACTTGGACTACTTCTTCCAATATCATTATCTCTTGATCATAAGACACCTCTTGGAATGGTTTAATGTCAACCAATTCTTTCTACAAGGACTCTGTAATCCTTCCAACTTCTTATGATGCAGCATGCATCCTTCAATGTTGCAACTTGAGGTTCGAAAGTTTAATTTATTTCAGCTTGAAGTACACTGCATATATTCTCTTTTCACTTTCCAACATCAGATCTTACACTTTTCATTAAAATATTTTACTTGTCTTCTTGAGTCGTTCTTTGAAATTTTCTGTTCAGTTCATTTACTTTATCATTTATTCTCCACTTTGGCTTCTCAATATTCAAGAGCAAATGTCAGTCTCTTCTGAAATCTGTTCTGATCTCCTCTCTTTCCTTTCTTTTTAAGTGGTACTTTCCCATCTTCATCTAGGTGCTCCTGATGTCATCACACAATTCCTCTGTACTGTCCCAAATCTATTTGATATACCTGGTATACTATCTTATAACTCCTATTCTAAAAGTGGCTGAGAGCCATGGTATGAAATTATGATTGAAAGTTTAGTTTTGTATGCAGGGAAACCTGTCTCTGTGAGCTGTTCAAGCCCATCCTGAAGTACTAGATGATTCTCGGGAAAACAAAGGAACCCAACAAATGAACCCAACAAATGACACATCCTCAGTAAGTGAAAGTTATTATTTTTAATCAACACCACTATTAAATGGTATCCAAGTTCCACTAACTCTCATTTTCAAATTAATAATGCTAAGCTTTTCAGGCCAGCTAATTTTTAAAAAATTGGGTATATGATAGTAAGCTTTCAAAAGCAAGGGCACATTTTAAAAGGCTGAGAACTTAAAACATAGTATATGGTTGTGACTGTCGGAGCAAGAATGAGGTTAAGGCAAGATTAGGGCAGGACTGAGGGGAAGAAGGGGAAGGGACCTTAATTCAGGGAAGCCAGTGAGAAGCCCTGGTAGTATACTGGTTAGGCACTGGGCTGTGGGCTGTGATCCTCATGGTTGGTAATTTGAAACCACGGTAGCTTTGAGAAAGAGAACTGGGCTTTCCACTACTGTGAACAATTAAAACTCAGAAACCCATGAGGAGTTACTGTGAATCAGCACTGGCTTGATGGTAGTGAGGTTTTTTTTTTTTTTCTGTGAGGAGCACTAAGCATGGAGCATGGCAAGAAAGGGAAAAGAGAGACAGTGCCAATTTGTGTCACACTTGGCTTACCACTGCCAGAAAGGTAAAGACCACTGATGTGCGCCCTGGTGATGCATGTGGCAAACAAAATAAAACGATCAGGCAATTAAACAATTGCTTAAATAACACTGAACAAAATAAACAAATAATGCTCTCCATAAAACTATCCTAGTTGGCCTGGTGAGCAATGGTGATGATTCAAACGTACAGAAAAACTGCAAAAATCTTAGATTTGGTTTAATTCCTGTATCTGAGTCCATTGCAGTCACAATTATGTTCTCTAAAAGTCAAGCAGTTGTGGCAGTCATGTTCTTATGTTAATTTAATGATTGAAATGTAGGGGTGGAGTCTAGCCTGTTAATCTGGAGATAGCCATTGAGTAGCCAATGAGGCCTCTATGTGGGCATGGCTTTCTCCTGAGACTTCTGGAAATCTCGCGATATTTCCCTGGTGCAGATGAGAAGCTATCTTCCCCAGTTGTTGGAAGTTAATGTCAGAGATGATGAATCACGGACAAGACAAGCTGACAGCGTTCGAGAAGGAGGAGCCAGCGGAGAGACCACACGGCTTTGCCCTGATGGAGCCAGACCTCTGAGACTGGGGCGGCCAGATGGAGACCTCTGCCAGCGATGAGTTGCTACTGCTGTTGATGAACCCTGAGCCCTGGAGGCGAGGTGCCCTGCCAGCACCGGGATTCTGCACTCACTGACCTGTGACTTCGTGAGTCGGAAGAAGACTTCATAGACTGATTTCAGGCATATGGGTTAATATTGGACTTATGACTTTGAACTGGACTGGGCTGGGAATGCTTTCTCCATGTCCCATTCCTTTTGTATATAAACCCTTTCCTTATATCAATATGCGTGTCCTTGAATTTGTTTCTCTAGTCTACCTGGACTAACACAGTGGTCATTTGAAAAAAACCCGATAATTGAATAAAGTCTCTGAAGCAGCACTGTTCAATAGAATTTATGAATTACAAAACTCGTGTTCGATATCTGTGCTGTGTAGAACAATAATCACTAGTCATATATGGTTACGGAGGATTCAGAATGAGGCTGGTGCAAGTGAGCAGCTGCATTTTCCATTTTATTAAAATTTAATTAATCAGAATTGAAATAGCCACATATGATGTTGGCTGCCATACTGAAAACTCTAAACACAATTTATGGGAAAAAAAGAGAAAATATTTAGGTGTACATATGTATTAGAATACAGACTTATTTTAGAATATATATATTTATAAACCTAATATGTATCATAACATGTACCAACATATGTGCTTTTCATTGTGTATACTGCTATCTCCACATAAATCATAGATAACAAAATGAGACCTTCAAAAATAATTCTTATCAGGAAGAAGTAAAAGAACGTAAATATCTTTCATTTTGTGTTTGTAGTAATGCCTTAATAGTCAGCAATGCTTTACTAAGAGCCAAGGCAAAAACTCTTCTGGGGCTGGTGTGCATGGTCTGTCTGACAGGTTCTGGCAGACCATGGGCTTGTTGGAGCCACGGGAGAAAAATGCACTCACCTGTTTCCCAGACACCTTTGCCATCACTAAGTTGTACTGTGCTGGCTGTTTGAAGGGGGGGGGGGAATACAACTTCGCACTTAGGCCTCCTAAAACTGATTCCAGCAATCCAAATAATAAAGAAGTAAGTCAAATCTCTTCCCTACCCAAATAGGAATTTTAGAGATTCCTATTTAAGAGAACTGCAAATAGCTACCTGTATTTTTCGTACCATAAAACATGTGCCCCCTCTCCCCTCCAAAGTGGGGAAAAACCAAGGGTGTACTTCATGGTCCGAAGGTGTGGTACCCCAGAACATTTTAGTAGACTGGTACTATTTGGTTCAGAATATTTTTTCTTGTTTCCCTGCTCTAGAAACTGGGTTTGTCTTACGGTCAGGTGCATCTTATGGTCTAAAAAATATGGTATGACACATAATGCTTTTAGGATTTACTGACTTTGATCTTCTTGCTTTCACAAATGTCCCTTGTGGTTTCAAATGAGAAGTGGCAAGTGCAGTGGTAACACTGTCTAAACCACAGTACTGTGTAATAAGGAACATCTTGTCGATATCAAACCTCAGCTATTTATTGGAGTGTCCTTCAAGAGGCCTCACACCCGACATGAAGGGAAGGGAAGACTGATGTGTGCCGCCTCACTTACCTTTTTGAGTGTTTGTTTTCTTCTAGGATTACCATTAGGAAAAAACTATTATTTTAGTCTTTTAAAAAAAAAACCCACTATCTTTCCCAAGGCACTCTCCTGACAGAACGGAATGACTCTCATCAAAGATTAAAGCACCTGAGATACACTCCAAGCAGCACTTCAAGTCTCAGCCTCTATATTATTTCAAGTCTGTCAGTATTCAGAAACTGCTGGCAACTTCAATTTTGAAAATGAAGTTTTAGTTTTTCTTGTATACTTTTGAAAAAACAGTCCCTTGAGTAAACACTTCTTTTCACAGATCAGATGTTCCACTGTGGTCCACCTGTTATTCTCTTTGTGGATCTGAGTCCATCCTTTGTTGTCGCTCGGTATCTAAGTAGAGCTTTGCCTGGCTCGCTTTGTTCTGAGTTTTGAGGGATGTTCTATAAGGCTAAGTCACCATGGACTTAAACACAAATCTGGCCTTTCTCTAGGTTCCATTTTTATTTTACAATTTTGTCAGTACCTTTGTTCAAGCAGTTCAGCCTAAATAGAATGGCAATGAATCTGGCCTGTCTCCAGTGACAGGGGATGGGGCATAGTCAATATCCAAAGAACAAGCCTGTACCATATACAGGAAGGTCAAATCATGTTTAACAAATAAGTCCATGTGTTCCACACTGCAAGAATTTCAAGTGGTGCCTCTCACTCTTAGAATAATGAGATGATACTCAGATATCTGTTCTGTAAGAAGTGCAATCGCGATGTAAGGATAACAGGACTTTGTCTCAAGTACTTTGGACATGTTTTCAGGAGAGACTTGTCCCTGGAGAAGGACATCCTGCTTGGTAAAATAAGGAGGCAACGCAAAAGTACAAGCTCTTTGACAAGGTCTATGAGGACCCAGGAGGTCAGGCAGAATGTCTTGTGTGGTTCACAGGGTGGCTAGGAGCAAGACAGACAGCTCCTGACAGCAACAGTCTACCTTTGAGATCCTCACCTCTGCCGAGCATTCTGGCAAACTTTCTTCTGACACAGATTTGTTTTCCAAGCAAAGAGGGGGAAACATTGTCTTGAGTTCTTTAGACATGTGATCAAAAGGGGTCAGTCCCTGGAGGGTAACAGGCTTGAAAAAGTAGATCAGTGAACAAGAGAAACACTCTCCATTCGATATATTGATACAACGGCTGCAACAATAGGGTCAAGTTGAGAGGATGACACTGGTCAGGGGAACGTTTTGCTCTGCTGTGTATCAGTCGCTGTGAATTAGAAATGGCCACCATATATATAGAGAGAGGTTTCAAAAGAAGACAGCACATGCAAGCTGTTTTCAAAAAGTTGGAGAAGTTCTGATAGCACGTTGTAATCTCAGTTTAATTTTCACGTGCTCAACACATCGAGTCTTTTTACTAAAATAAGCAAGTCATCATTTTCATGGCAGTGACAGTGAAGTGACAAATAGCACTTGCTTGAAATCAGACTTCCATCTTCTGAATCCATGGTTGTCCTTAGCTGCGCTCCTGTCCACCGAGCTCATGGCATCCCCTTGTGCTTACACGAGGACAGCCCTTGGGAAGTGGATCACCAGGCCCATCTCTTACGGACCTCTGGGGAGGTTTAAAACACCAGCGAATCAGTTAGCAGTCAAGTTCGCAGCAATGCATGCTGTTTCACCAGAGAATCTAGAGTCTGTAAGTCACTTCATCTCTCTGCTCTTAATTCCCTCCCTTGTAAATTGAAGATAATAACAGGAGCCACTTTGAGATTAAATAGACTAAAAGAGGCAAACTACTTAAAACAATGCCTAGGACCTTGCAATTTTTCAAAAGTAAGCATATGAGTGTCCTGGTTATTGTCCCCATAACTCATTGTCCAGTCTTTTCTCATGGAGCGTGGCGTTAGATGGCGCTGAGGTCAATTTCCTTATCTTTTCTTCTTCCCTCCTCTCTCCCTTCGCCTCTTCCCCCTTTGCTGACTCTAGATATTATTTTATTGTATTGGATAATTTAGTCTCTCATAATCAGACGTGTACCACTCAATAAACACTACTGTGTTAGTCCGGATAGACTAGAGGAACAAATTTCAGAGACACGCATATAGGTATAAGGAAAGGGTTTATATTCAAAAGAAATGTCACCCTAAGAAGGCATCCCAATCCAGTCCAGTGCAAAGTCATAAGTCTAATAATAACCCATATGCCCGAAATCAGTCTATAAAGTCTGTTTCCGACTCAGGAAGTCACAGGTCAGTGAATGAAGTATTCTGGCACTGGCAGGGGACTCTACATGGCTCCTTGCTTCCAGGGCTCAGGTCCATCAACAGCATGCCACACCAGCTTCAAAGGTCTGTCCTCATCAGGGCAAAGCCGTGTGGTTTCTCTGCTGGTTCCTCCAACTTCTCAGACGCTGCCAGCTTGCCTGTGATTAATCGTCTCTGAAACTAACGCCCAACAACTGGGGAATATAGCTTCTCATCTTCACGAGGGAAATACCGCGAGATTTCCCAGGAGTCTCAGGTGAAAGCCATGCCCACACAGAGGTCTCATCAGCTACTCAATGGCTTTCTCCTGAATAACAGGCCAGACTCCACCCCTACATTTCAATTATAAAATTAACATAGGCACATGACTGCCACAACTACCCTCAACTAAAAAAGTAAAAACACATTATGTCATAGGAGTTTAGCTACTAAATGGATCTTGGAGTTATCACTGCAAAAGTAAATTTCTTTAAGAGACAACATAGAAAAGTAAAGATAACATCATTCTATTTATTCATTTTATATAGCTATACCAGTAGGGGAATCAAGTTTATTCTTGGGCCATTCTCTGTCTTCTCTTTCAACGGCTTACTTTTAATGGGAAAGGCAGTAAACAGATGACCCAAATGGTTATGTGGGTAAGTGGTTGACCAATAGTGTGGTTTATTCAGGCCGTGTGCCACTTATGTTACACCAAGAGAGCCACCATACCACATCTTAGATTTTAGTTCAAACGTTCCATAATCCGTACTATGGTGTTTTTAAAGAATTTAAAATTGGTTTTGAAATCATAGAGTTTACATCACACACTTACTGTATCACAGGGTTGGGTGCAGTGTCAACTCAATTGTCAATTCCCGCTAGAAAGAAACATGTATTACTTTCAGGAATAGAAACCATTTACCAGAATTTTCAGAGTTCCATAATATCGGTGTAATGTGGCCATGAAATCAGAATAAAAGTCATAGCTTCCGGTATAAAAAGCATTATAGCAACTTGTTAGGTACAATTATGCCTCATCTATTCTTGGGATGATCTTAAAATTCAAGTACTATGTACTTCAAGGTTGTACTTTGACTCTCATGAAGTTGTTTTCATTTACTTCAGCTTCAACTGGAACTTGCACAAAAGCAATTGATGATTTAGTCCACAGTCATCCCTTGGCCTTGTTCTGACTGATGATTTTGAACATGCTCCTGGTCTCTTTCCCTGGGTACAGTTGATTTAATTCCTGTATAGTGTGTAAGGTCAGGCCTCAGTGTACATTCATCATTTATGTTCCTGAAAAGGGTACTGGCAATAGGTAAGTTACTGGTCTTACAAAATTCTACAGGGAGATGTCTACAGCTGATTTTCTCACCAAAATGATATTTGCTCAATACTGATTCTTCTTATTTCCACCTTTCACCTTCCAGTCACCAGCAATTATCAAAGCATCATGGTGATAAATTTCAGTCTGAAGAAGTTGGTAGAATTCTTCAATTAAACCCTTTTGAGTTTTATTGGTTGGTACATACATTTGTGTGACAATAGCACTAGCTGGCCCTCCTTTTAGCTGTCAG
This sequence comes from Nesogale talazaci, assembly GCA_004026705.1. Taxonomy (NCBI): domain Eukaryota; kingdom Metazoa; phylum Chordata; class Mammalia; order Afrosoricida; family Tenrecidae; genus Nesogale; species Nesogale talazaci. The sequence continues at coordinate 69,324 of PVJH01004212.1, forward strand.
AATAGTATCCTAGCACATGAACAGCATCACACTTTCAGGACGATGAGTATGATGCTGCTTCTTTTCAATCTGCTACCTCTGCAATAGTAGGCCATATGATTGTCTGACTCTAAATAGCCACTATCGGTTCATTTCAGCTAATGTCTAGGATATCAATCTTTAGGAGCTTCATTTAATTTTTGACAACTTCCAATTTCCCGACATTCATATTTCTTACAGTTCATGCTCTGATTCCTTTTGACTGTTCATAGCTGCTGCTTCTCTTTTTGAATCATGCCTCATCAACACCATTCACATGATTAAGGTCGAGATTACTTTCCCAGACATGTTGTTAAGTGCCTTCAAACCTAGGGACTCAGCTTCCAAAACTATTATCAGACAACGTTCCATTATTTCCTGGCCTTTATGTTCCATTTTCATCCTACTACAAGTTTGCCAGTGCTTTTGTTCTGGCAAGCAGTTCTGGGTAGGAAGAAGGGCAATGGATGGGAATGGGATCTAGCCAAAGAAAGAACCTGTACCACATAGATCAAGTTCAAACCAGGTCTAACGTGTTTCACCACAATTTCAAAAACTTCAAGTAGGGTTTCTCATGATTTTAATGATTAGATAAGACTAGCATATCGAGTTTTTGGTCGATATTTTTGCAGGTAGAGTGTCATTTTAAAAAAATCTGAAGTAGAATGTTTTCCACAATATCAAAAACTACTCCCAAGTTACGTAAAATTTTTCAATCTGTCGGATAATTTTTAAACAAATTGTTTTCATCACTCCATCACATTGTAGTCCCTGATGGAAAGAAAATAGTTAAGCAAATGCCAAGATTTTTTGCTTTCTTAATTAAAAAGACATCATAAACAAGGGAAAATGCAAGGTCAAAATGAGAAAAAAATATTTGCAACAGAATTAACTGGTAAAGGATTGGCAATAAGAATCAGCTACAAATTGACAAGACAAAATACTATAGAAAACACTTAATGATTAATAAAAGGCAATGCACCAGTGGTTAACTATTCACCAAAAACTTGTTGACCAGATACACAGTAAACAACAAATGCTAGCTCCTGGATTTCTTCAAAACAAAGAACTAACTATTGTAAGATATTAAAGTCATCAAAGTTAAGTGTAATATGCTACCCTAATTCAGTGGTCCCCCAAATGAAAATATTTGTGTTGCTGAATGAGTGAAATATTATATTATTAGCTATTTTGAAATAAAGTTCTATTGTTCCCAGTTCAGTGTTAGGTATTTATGAGAGATATAAGGATATTACACACAGTCCCTGATCATGGAGAACTTAAAAACCAAACCAATTATAAGGAGAAAGCAAGCAGACAAAAGATTAATGATGGCATGATTTAACAAATAGCATGAAAGAATATGCAGAATTTGTCACAAATGCACATAACCCGGCTCACATTTCATTTCTATGAAGTGACTATTCCTACCTTAAAAAGGAAATAGTTTTAGATTAATTAAAATGGAGGAAAGCATAGAAAATTTAGATTCAAATATCATAGGTTTTTGTTTACTATTTAAATTTAACTGGGCATCAGAGTGCAGTATCTGTAGTCAGTAAGTTTCTAACAATATTTTGAGGGGGTTGCTAATATTCTCCACCCCCTCCATGCATGCTAGCTGTTTACTGATTACAGATAGTGTCGTATGTATCTCTATCAAAACACACAAAAGTGTGACTCAGAATCAGAGGTAACAAACTGCAGGACTTGAGTTCAGAACATTTCTAGTAAATTGTTTCATATTCCATTTCCACTTCTCCTGTGTTTTCTCACACAATGATTAGGAAAAGCAGTCCACACATAGCATCTCTCCCACATAAGAGGCAGACACTCTATGCAGCATCCACCATTGTCGTGATTTATGGCCAACCGAGACTTCAACATTTAGCAAGAATACTAAAAAGTGAAAACTACATCATCAAAATTTTACTGGGAAATATGAGTGATGGTATATAAGCTTCTTTGCAGTAAAAATTCATTCTGACCAACCACATTAAATTCTCTTTCCAAACTGCTAAGAACATATTTGAGGTTAGACTTAAAATACCTGTTATTCCTCAGAAAAAAACAGACTTCTATATCCCAAAAAGAGTGAAGCCATAAACCCTCAGTTTAATTTTTAACAGACTCCAGTAAAATCTTTACATATTTAGAAATAGGCAGTTCTATATTGCTGATAGATTTACTTTGTGTTCCATCTTTCAGAAAAGTAATTTGTGTTTTAAATTAAGAAGTGATGCATGGCGAGAATTTAAATTGTTTTATAAGTGCCAAAATGAATACAGAAAAGAGTCACAGTAAGTACTGTGCTTTTGTAAATAATCATCTAAATGAAGCCAAATTGCCAACATTTTCCATAGATCAAAGACAAGAAGAGGGACAGGGAAGCTGAGATGATGGAAACAGAACACCCAGAATGGGGACAATGACAATGTCGACACACTGTGCAAATGTGACCAATATCCAGGTGAAAATGCCAAGTTTGCTTATAAACTTTCCCAATAATATATATTTTTAAAAGCCAGGGATCCATATTAAAGAGAACGTTATTACATAGACAATATATAAAATTGAAGGGGCATTACAAATTTTTTTAATGTATGAATAATCAACCAAAGATAAGGGAGTGGGGCTGAGCCCCAGTGGCGTAGTGGTTGTGCGCAGAACTGTGGCCCACTGGGATGGAGGTTCAATTCCACCAGCGGCTCCACAGGAGCAAAGGCTGGGTCTCCTACTCCCACCACCAGAGGGCAGTGATGCCCCCCCCCCAAAAAAACAGGAAAAAAACAAAACAAACAAACAAAGATAAGGGAGTAAAAAAGAAATAAAAATTGTTTGGAAGCCATGATATTAACGCAAATAATTATGTAGTGAAATGAAATCAGTACCACAATAATTTTATAAGCCAAATGTAAAGTGACACAGTTCTGCTGTTGACATCTCAGCAAGCTTTGAAAGAGGAGTTGGGATGTAAACAGGTTTGAAGAATAGGTAGAGGAACCCCAGTGAATGGATGGATTAAGTGTTGGGCTGCTAACCAAAAGGTCAGTGGTTCAAACCCATCATCAGCTTTAGAAACTCCATACAGCAGATCTACTTTGCCCTGAGAGCACAATGCGTCTGCATCAACTCAGTGGCAGTAGGTTTGTTTGTTTGTTTAATATGGTAAAGAGAGGATGTATAATAAGCAGAAACAGTCTTCAAACCTATGCTGGAGGACAGGCCTTCAGAAGAGAATCTACGCTACCCATGTTTGAGTGATGAAGTTTATAACTTAGGAAGAGTAACTAGACAAAATATACAGAATGGACTGGCAGACAGAAAGGCTGGAAATGGACAGACCAGTTAGAAAGATATGGAGTCCGGCTCAGATAGGAAAGACTTCATGAAGGATGGAACCAACGGCACTTGGGGGATGAAGCTGTTGTTTGCAGGCTGGGTGATCCAGAAAACAAGAGAAGATAATCCACGCCAGTAGAGCTTTTAGAATTTAAACACTTAATGTTGCCGAGGAAAGAAGGAACTTAGTAAATTTTAGAGAACACAGATTTCATGACATTCTGTTGTCTGAGCATGAAGTTAGACGAAAAAACATCTGCGGTGTTTTGGGCTCTGGTTTTCTCGAACATTTCAAAGAATAGCTGTTTCCAAACTGTTTTGACCTTATAGCACTGGCTTACTTTAACTGCATGCTGACTTACTGTATCCCGGGGGGATGCAAAGAGTTACAGTGTCCAGCTGTTACCCACAAGGCTAGGGAGCTGCGCCTACCCAGGGCTACCTCAGAAGAAAGGCTTGATTTGCATCTCTTTTTGCCATTGAAAATCCAGTGGTGTGCAGTTCTCCTCTGACACACATGGGGTATCCAAGAGCCTCAGAATCATCTCCACAGTAATTTGTTTGGCACCGTACTAGGCGCTTCTTGGCCATATCAAACATAAAGTGTCCTTGTCAGCATATTTTTAATGCAGTTTTTATGGTAAAATTAGGTGCCTGGGCTGATATTTATCAGGTCAGCATATGCTCAAGTATATACAATATATAGTGTGTCAGAAGTGTGTGTGTGTGTGTGTGTGTGTTTAATGCTATGAAAGAAAGAGTAGACTGAAAAAGAGAAGTCGTAATACTAGCAGGGATGGGGTGGGGCGGACAGCAGAATCTAGAATAGATTGAGAGATGTCACAAGCCATAGACTTAGAACTACAGCAGGATTTGATCTACAAATGCCACTGAGAACATTCTCCCCTATATTTTCTAGTCACCTCTTAGTGAGCACACATGAGGAGTGAGGATGGTTTGTGTCTAATAGCTGGCTTCTGGCCACTGTGCATCATCTAGCTAATTGCTTCTCTCCATTGACACTAATGGTCTGAAAGTTTAAAGCCAAATGCATGGTCCCCCAGATGTGTATTTTTGTGTACCAGTTCTTATCTTCTTTTTCTGAACGTTTCTTTTTCTCCTAGCCTACTGACTCCTCTTACTTTTATCTTATTTATTTTTGGAAACAAAAATCCAATGTCAAACTCTCAAGTTATAAATAAGTAAGGAGAAATAAAACTATCAATGTTACTTTTTTTTAACTGTTGGATATCTTTTGTGACATCAAACTTAATTGCCTTCAATTAAGGTCAAACTTGTGAAAGCAATAAATTTTCATATCATACATAATCCTTTGAGAGGCTAAGAATGTGTCTTTCACAATTGGGACTTAAATCACAAATAGAGAGATTTGGTAGAGGATATTTTTACACATACATTTATTTATCTGTGCTGTAAATATTATCTGTGAATATAGTACAGTACGCAAAGGGAAAAGTGATAAAGCCTTCTCAGTCAGAACAAACACCTGGAGGGAAGGAAGTGCTGGGCTAGGGACCATGGTTCCAGGGAACATTAAAGTTAACTAGCACGACAAAGTCCCTCCAAAGACGATGCTCTTTGATGAGTTAGAACTGGGGTCTTAGAAGTTTGCGAGTGGCCATCTAAGGTACAACTATTGGTCTCTTCCTCTCCTGGTCAATGAAAAGTGAAGAAAATCAAAGATGGGTAGAAACAGTTAGTCAAATGGGTTAATAGACCAAAAAGACCTCAGAAGAATTAGAAGGTACCCCATGACCACTGCTGATTCCTCTGAAAGGAATCACAACAGGAGTTCCTGGGAAAGTGCGGGCTCAAACAAAATAATAATAATTAAAAAAAAAAAAAGACAGCCTAATGTTGTGATAAAGACTGGTGGATCCCCAAAGACTATGGCCCTTAATACTATTCAAGTTTACCCCCACGGCTCACCTTTCACCCAAATAATAGACAGGTCTATCAGGGGGACAAGAGGGAGACACACACTGCTTAGAAGAGTCATCCATTTGAGATCCAAAGGGCAGCACACATGCACCATAAAGCTCCAAAGGCAGTTAGAGATAGGAAAGAAGGTGAAGTAAAAGGGGGAAGGCGGAGAGGAAGTGTTCTGTTACATTGTGGGGACTGCAATCAATCCACACACAGATGTTTACACACAAACTGTGAGCGAGCAAAAAGTCTAATTTGCTCGATACACTTTCACTCAAAACACACACTCACACCCACACAGAAACAATTTGCCTTTCATACTGTCCAAGAGATTTGGGGTACTTACATGAAATTGACACAGCCTGTGCCCGCGGGGGGAGCAATCCAGACGAAGCTGAGGTTGGTCGTGGGCAGATGGCTCACATGAGAGGCTACCACACTGCACATAAACTGGTGACCGAATTGGTGGTCGGACATGATCCCTGTGGGGCAGAAAAGGGAGAGACATGGTTATAAAGACAACAGAACACACTCTTTCTTCTTACAGCATCACAGTATTTTCTGGATGGTTTTCTTTCTAAGCTAAGGGTCATTATGCTCTTGGGCTTTTCCATAAAGTCGTTATGCTCTTGGACAATCTTTCGGAGCAAGAGAGAGAGAGAGAGTGTAACTTTTTACTCGCTATTGTTGGAAGGAAAGCCACAATATAAACCATTATTGTGAGGGAGTGGTCCACTGGATTCACTACGACACTGTTGCTTTGGTTTGGTTTTTATGGGTGCTTACCACTAAAGACCACGGGAATGATGGCTGCAGTCTAACCAGGTTGGGCTCACGGGAGCCCACGCGAGCCTTGTTTGCAATAAGGAAGAGTGAATATGTCAGGGGCCTGGAGGTGTCTCAGTAAGAGGGCAGGAAGGGCTTGTTAAAATACTTGGTGTGTGGGGTGGGTGCTATCTGGGGGAGTCAGAAGATCAAACTTGCCCACAATTTCCCTCATTTTAGTTCTGGAAAACCACGCAGTATTATTGGAAAGGTTTAGGGAAGGGTTGGCTGTTATTGAAAAATAAGAATTCCAAAGTTGGGTATGTTTCTCTCTTTCCCCCTCAGTATTACTTATCTTTCTACTGCTGTTGAGAATATACACAGCACAACCTAAACCAAATGAACAAACTCGATGTGTACTGTTTAACTTAGGCAGTCATTCTCACTCTCATTTTCTGAGTTGTTCCTTCCCATCTCCTGCTTTCAATCTGATGCCTTATAGCTTTCTTAAGAGTGCATACATTCGGTCTGAGCCCTGGTGGCGTAGTGGTTGTGCGCGGGACTGCGGCCCACTGGGACTGAGGTTCAATTCCAGCAGTGGGGCTGGGCCTCCTACTCCCACCCCCGGAGAGCAGTGATGCCCCCCCCCCAAAAAAAAAAGAGTGTATACATTCATAGCAGGTATACTTAGAAAAAAATTCTCCCTAATGCTCCTTATGAGGGAGCAATGTGGGCTGGAAATGGAAAGAGCCAAAGCAGTCACTTGTGTTAGCATGGGGAGGGCAATATTAGGCGACTTTGTAAAGTGCACCATGCACTTGCTTTTGTCTGTATTCATAGCAGCACAGTCCCAGCGTGGCCTTGATCCTTTACATTCAGCATGAGAGCACCATGGCCTAGATCTTAGAGTTGAGAATTTAATGGCCCAGTATACATGGCAACAGCTGGTCGAGTGTGTACAAACAATGAGAAGATATTATTCCATTCACATATTTCTCCCTAAACTCCTGAGTGAGACATGTTTTCCCCCCTCCCCCACCCACACACACAGCAATTGTCTATAGCAGCAATGTCCAACACAGTAGCCACTGGCCAATGTTATCACTTAAATTTTAATTACCTGAAATTAGATATTAATTAAAAAATCAGTTCTTTAGTTGACCCAGTCACATTTCAAGTGCTCAACAGCCACCCTCCTGGCTACCAAATTGGACAATGCAGAATAGAATAGTGCCATCCACGCAGAACATTCTGTTAGACAACCCTGGTTCACAGGATCAAACTCAGGCCCTTTGATTTGTCTCCTATCTCCGTCCAGTCTCAACACGGGCACTTTCTGCCACTTTGTCTTACCCACTCCTTTACAATTTACACACTCACACCACCACACGTACCTTCCTCCTCTAACTCTGCACAGACTATACCCTCTACAGGGAACGCTCTCGCTCCTCAAATGACCTCAACCACTTAGGCAATTGCTCCAGCCAGATTCAGTCCATAATCTGCTTTGTGGTACTTGTCTTGTCCACTTTGATCCTCTTACTGGTCCCCACTGACCATCTTACATCACTCTAGTTCAATCTTATCCCAAAGCTTTTTAAATGCTCTTTTTACTTAGGTTTATCTAATCTATATATTAAGTTCCTTAAAAAAGAAATTGAATCTCACAATTTCTATTTCTTGAGCACAATTACATATAGGCAAATCTGTTCATTTTCCTTTAGATATTTGGCTTTTGTCTCTGCCTTATGGGTACCTTCTCAATCTTCAATTTTTAAAAAGTATTTTCTTTTTACTACAAATTGTTACATTTATGTCTTTAATGTATGCATATGTTGCTTTGGTCCTTACAAGGTAAGGATTTAACTTTACAATTTTTTTTTCTAAATTGTTATAGGCTAATGACTATCAGTCCTCATTCTACACTTGGAATGTGAAGATGGCCTCAAGGCCTCATCACAGGCCTCTGCTCCCAAGAGACCCTGGAAGTGCTGTGGGTTAGACACTGGGCTGACAACCGGAAGGTTGGTGGCTCAAATCCAGCAGCTGCTCAGAAAGAGAAAGTTGAAGTGCTCATTTCTTGCATCGAATCGCACTGAATTAGAATCAACTTGATGACACTGGGTTTCCTGCATATCAGATCAATCTCTCTAAAAGGCCTATATGATTATGACTGTTCTCTACTCAAACTCCTTCAATGACTCTCCATCCAATTCCAGAGAAGCAGAAATCTCACTCACTCTTCTTATCTGGTAGGCTAATGCCTACATGCTCTTCAAGATACAGCTCAATAGAGCATCTGTTTGAAGCCATGCAAGTGATTTATTTACTTTACTGAGTAAAATGACATAAATAAGATGTGACCCCTGTCCCTCAAGAACCTCCTTCCCCTTCCATGTCCCTGTCCCCATGTTTGTGTCCCTGTCCCTGTCGTGTAATTCATCACATCAATTCATAACATTCTTCCATCACAACGTCAGTCCCTGGGATAAGTAAGTCTCTAATATTTTTAATCCTAAGCATGTAACTCAATGTCTGGCATATTTATATTATTAAAAAATAACTAATGCATTCTTAATAAATATGAGAATAAATTAGAAAATAAGTATGAGAATAAATTATAAATAAATAAATTACTTTAACCAGTAAGATGGACTCTTCTTGATTAAAAAGTTGTCTAAAATAAGTCTTAATGAACGAAGAAATAGAAAATACCTATGTTTTGATTTATCTTAGTGGTGATCTTTTTCTCATTCAAGTATTTGTTTTTTTTACGTTGCATCTTGAGACAAATGCCATCGAGTTAGAAAAATCACAAAATTAAAGAAGGTAAGTCTTACTGGCCAGACAAATAAAAAATAACTAAGTTTTGACTTATCTTAGTGGTATTCTTTTTCTCATTCAAGTTTTTTTTACAGCTGCATCTTGAGACAAAAGTCATCAAGTTAGAAAAACCACAAAATTAGAGAGAGCAAGAGATTCCCAGGGAAAGCACAGAGGGCTGAAGCAGACACAACAGCCATGACTCAGGAACTGCCCCTCCTGCCAGTGGGTCACAAAGCAGCAACCCAGCAGTATGGAAAATGACACATCTCCAGGAGTCACCCTGGCCAAAATGGGAATAACAGTTCCTGCCACACTCTGTGGGAAGGAAAAGTAACCCAACGGAGTGGGCTTCCGAGTCTTGGTAACAGGAGTCATGTTCAAAGATCTCCCATTCCTCAAACAACCTCTTAGAGTGCCTCAAGGTCTCAGTCTCAGAAGACGTGGTAATTACACTGTCATAATCACCTCATGACCTACTCCGGGCCTGCCCTGCCATCGCATTATTGCAAGTCAATAGGCGATCCAGCAGTCATACAACTTGGCTTCACAGGGGCATTGTCTGAAGAGATTTTCAACATACTGATTCCAAGACGTTTTTTAAAACTCACAAAACAATTCTAAAGTGTAGCCAAAAACTTGCATTGCATGTGTCTTACTCAGCCTCCTGGGGAAATCACTGAACATAGGGGAGCTACCACAAAGTGTGACAAAGAAACTACATGGTGCCCAGCTAGCAAAAAGAATAGGGTCTGGGGGTCTTAAAGGCTTGTCTTCAAACATGCAGCCATCTAAGTGAGGCATCAACTAAGTCCACATAGAAGAAGCACACCAGCTTGATTGATCCAAAGACAAAATAAGAAAATGCAAATTCAAAGGAGGGAATGGTAACAGCTTAAATTGTGAACACTGGGTTTGCAGAATGCAGATGGAAGTCAATGTAGAACATGGAAGGAGATGCCCCAAATCTATTTGCAGGGTCCACACACGAATTCAGCTTCCAGTGAATGCCCCTGAACATCATTTAAAATGTAAATAGCCTTGCTATGAGCAGAGAACACTGCAGAGTTGATTATGAAAGATATAGTTAAGTCAAATGCAATACTTTATCACTTGATTGCCCCTTTGACACATTTTTAAGTTGTTTTAATTTTTAATATTTTCTACTTTCATTTCAGTGGAAGTATTTCTATGCTTGCCTGGTTATTATTGGTATTGGGTTTTTGCTATTGTTGTTTGCTTCTGCTCTGTGTTTTGCATGATTTTCTGTATGTGAAATACAGGATGGGGAAGTCTACAGAGACAATAGCTAGGTTAATAGTTACATTAGGTTATGGCGGGGACACTGGAGGCAAGAGGGGAGCTAACTACAAGAAGCACCAGAGGAAAATGCTCTAAAATCGACTGTGGTGCTTGAACAACTCTTCCTAAATTGACCGACAAATTAAATTGTATGATATTGGAAATATATGCCCATAAAGCTATTTCAAATGTGTGTCTTTATAAATCATTTAGGATTCAGGGTTGAGAGCAATACTACTCACATGGAACCAATATAAAGTACAAAATCATCTAGAAACACCATCCACAAAGAACCTGGTCAACTCAACTCAAGCCACTGCCATCAAGTCGGGTCTGACTTAGAGTGACCATCTAGGGCAGAGCAGAGCTGTTAGGGCTTTCCAAGACGTAGATTTCTATGGGCCTAGAAAGCCTCATCTCTTTACCAGGGAGTGGCTGGAGGCTCCAACTGCACTTGCAGTAAGCGGCACCAAGGTTCCAGGGAATATGGTGGTTTGTATAAAATATCCCATCTCCTTACTCAGCACTCCTAAAACTGCCACACACAGGCATTCCAAGAACCTTTCTATGTTCTTTCAAGCTTTATGTATGTGGAGTGGTCTTTGGTTTTTCAACACAAAACACTATTGCTGCCACACCTTGATCCAAATCTTCTTTGCAAGCATCTTCTCATTGGCTATGAGATTAGAAACCTATGTGTCCTGATGTCAATCAGCAGGGAAACACACACACACAGTGCCACAGTATTTAGAGAATCACTATTTTATACCAAATACGATGTCGGTCCTGATTGATGTATATAAAAGAAGAACAGGACATAGTCCCTGACCGAAAATCACATGCACTAAAGAGAACACTAGAATAAATTAACATTCTAAATAGAATAACAATAAAATGTAAGCTAAATGGTAAACTCAGTAGTAGTGATGAGAAATACAAAACAGGAGAGAAAATCTCATGAATATGAACAATCATAATAATAACATCTATTGCTTGATGATGTGCTAGGTCCTACACTGTGTTGAATATTAACGCCTCCTGGTGTACTCTTTTTTTCATTTCATCAATTGGGATGGAGATACATGGAGACAGAGGAACTTACCAACATGGCACAATGGTACTAGACAGAGAAGCTAGGCTTCAAATCAGTGTTCTTGCTACATGTTCAGAATGAATATCTCTTAAAAGATAGAGTGGATCTGAAAGTTGAGGAAAAGGCTAATAATTTTCCATGATTTTTTTTTATTTTCACAAAACAGTTCTTTCATTAGGTACCAGGCATCAAAGAACAACAAAAAAAATCATATCATTGTGAATGAGGGGAAGTACAGATGTGGGACCCAAGATTTATCTATAGGCACTGGATAGTCCCTTACAGAAGGTTTGCAGGAGATGAGCCGTCAGGATGCAGTATAGCAATGATGAAACATACAAATTTCCTCTAATTCTTTAATGCTTCCCACCCCCTAGTATCATCATCCTAATTCTACCTTACAAATCTGGCTAGACCAGAGGATGTAAATGGGTACAGATAAGAGCTGGAAACACAGGGGATCCAGGACAGATAAACTCCACAGACCAATAATGAGAATAGTGCTACCTGGAAAGGAAAGGGAAGGTGGGGTAGAAAGCAGAACCGATCACAATGATCTACATATAACCCCCTCCCTAGGAGACAGAGAACAGAAAAATGAGTGAAGGGAGACATCAGTCAGCATAAAACATGGAAAAAATCATTTATAAATTATCAAGGTTTTGTGAGAGAGCGGGGGTGAAAGAGGAAGGGGAACAAATGAGGCGCTGATATCAAAGGCTTTACAAAACGATGATGCCAATACATGTACAAATGTGCTTGACATAATGATGAATGTATGCATTGTGATAAGAGCTGTACGAGCCTCCAATAAAATGATCTTTAAAAACAAAATGAACCCAAAAACCCAGCTCCTTCAATTCTGCCACATAACAGCTAAACTTTAAAAAAAAGAAAAAATTCTGCATCTTCTCTTACACTTTAGCTTTACCATCTATGAAATGGTAGTTCATATCAATTAGACACCTTTCCCTTGCACAGCTGAGTGCAATTTTTAAAGACAAAAGAAACCTGGTAGGGCCTTGCACACAGGCAGGCCTCATGAGCAGAGGAGCACTCAGAGAGGGAAAGTGGCCAGCATCCGCTCCCAGGGTACGCTCAGACACAATTTAGTGCGCGCGCCACAGCGATCTTCTTAATGGCTTTGGTGTCATGGACGACATAGACCATCTAATTAATATATGTGATCTGGAAAGCTATTTTTGGAATGAGGGTAATTTGAATTTGATAGTGAATTTAAACTTGCAATGCTGCTTTCCTTGCTGCATGCTGGATAAGAGGATGCAGGTTTTTTTTTTTTCAATATGACTTGGAAAGAGAAAATAGGAACTAAAATAATTTTAAAAATGGATTACACGGTGTTTTATAAGGAGACATATTACATATAAATATTTATAATGTATAGCTGTCTAGTAGGGGTACACTACAATTTTTATTTTATTGTGTGATTATGTGGAACCTGTGACAGTGTATGTAGTGCTCAGCTGCTAATGGTTAGTGGTTCAGTGCTAAAGGTTAGTGGTTCAAGCCAGCTGGTGGGAATGATGCCTCCCCACAGATGCCCAGCCCAGGAACCCCTGGAGCAGTTCCACTCCGGCCCACAGGGCCGATGAGTCAGAAGTGACTTGACAACAGTGGACTGGACTCAGACGAATTTTTTTTTCTGAAAAACTTCTTCCCTAAAGAAAAAGACTATTTCCAAGATATTGAGACTAGAAAACAAAGTGAACATTTCAAGAAATATGGCTTTCAAACAAAGAAAGCTGTGTCCCTTTCAAATGTTGAAGGTTCTCAGAATTTATAGCCATTTTGACTGCAGCAGTTCTTGCTATTTTTAAAAACATCTTTGTTATAAACAAGCTTCCTTTTAAATACTGTATACGTACACTGGAAAATCAGATAATCACAAACTGGCTAATACCTAGATCAAGAACAATCCAAAGAACTTAAAAAATACTTTAAAAATAAGATCTAGTAAGTCTTGAAAGGAACAAAGACAACCACAGACACTGATACATGATCAGGATGAGCCCGGCCATTAGCATGAAGTCAAAATGGTGTTCAAGGATTCCCAGTGGGGACACTCGCTAAATAAGGCAAGGTAAAAAGGCAACTGCCCCTAAGTCATGATTGACAGCAGGTCAATATACCATAGTGATAAGTGGGATGACATGGGGGAGGGCCATGGTTAGGACACGTACATTATGTTAGATACAAGGGCTTACAAAATTGGCCCAGGGACTTTCAACCAAAGCAGTCAGGAGGAGACAGAGAGGGCATGGCTCATGGCTATTCCACCACCTGCAATGTTCCCAGAAAGGCCATCTCCACAAGGACACGCCCTGCAAGCCCCAATAAAAGGATGCCCCACCCTGGGCTGGCCAAAGAAGGATGAAGGTAATCCATTTGCCAAGGGATTCTGCCTGAGGTCAAGATAATCTAAATCCTTTTTTTGTTTGTTTGTTTTATTTTCATGATGATGATGGTTTTTTTTAATTATTTAAAAAAATCAATTTATTAGGGGCTTTCACACAGCTCTTATAACAATCTACACATCCATTGTGTCAAGCACATTTGTACATATGTGGCTGTCATCCTTTTCAAAACTCTTTCCACTTGAGTTCTTGATATCAGGTTCTCACTTTTTTCTTCCCGCCCTCACCCTCCTACCCTCATGAACCCTTGATAAATTACAAATTATTATTTTCATATTTTACATGGTCTGAGGTCTCCCATCATCCATGCTTTTGTTGTTCATCTCCCTGGGTGGGGTTGCGTTATACATTGGTCATTGCAATCTGGTCCCCTTTCTTCCCCCACCTTCCGACTAACCTTCATGGTATCAATACTCTCATTATTGAACCTGAGGGGCTTATCTGTCCTGGATTTCATGTGTCAAGAGTTCTGATATGTATCAGTGTATATGCTATGGTCTAGCCAGATTTGTAAAGTAGAACTGGGGTCAAGATAGTGGGGACGAGGAATCACTAAAGAACTAGAGAAATGCTATATGTTTTGTCAGTGCTATACTGAACCCTGACTGACTTCTCTCTTCCTTGTGACCTTTCTGTGAGAGGATGTCCAATTGTCTACCTATGGGCTTTGGGTCTCCACTCTGACACACACCCACATTTGAATCCATAAGTTTATTTGTTTTGGGTCTTCTGATGCTTGAGACCTGATCCTGTTGATACCTCCGGATCACATAGGCTGGTATGATTCTTTCATGTGGGTTTTGTTGCTTCCCTGCTAGATGGACTCCTGATTTGTCTTCAAGCTTTTAAGACCCGACACACTATATCTTCTGACAGCCAGGCACCACCATCTTTCTTCACCATGTTAGCTTATGCATCCATTTTTGTCTTCGGTGATATTGTCAGGAAGGTGAACATCACAGAATGTCAGGTGATTAGAAACAAAGTGTTCCTGCATTGATGAAGGACTTGAGTAAAGGCCCAATGTCCATTTGCTACCTTACTATTTAACATATAAATACATATACATAGATCTATTTACCCATCCTCATATATAAAAATGTTTACATATGTACATGGCTGTATTTATACCTCTATAAATGTTCTTTGCCTCCTAGTTCTTTCGTTTTCTTTCCTTTTACTTTCCTCTTGTCTCACTATCATGTTCGACCTTCATTCGGCTTTCCCGGAGACATGGAGTCCCCTCGCTGACCAAGATATCTACAGAGTCAGCACTGAAGACACAGTGCAGGGATTGTGCCCAGTCTGACCCCTGCTCACACCCCACAAAGGGAGCACAACAGAGCAGCAAGAGGTGCAATGCAAAGAAGTTCCCAAGGAATCTCAAAAATAGGTTTTGGGGGCAGGGTTTGGCACCTCATCAGACTCGACCAGAAATCACTCATATGGGTGAAATTTGATCAAGTGCAATGTAGCCAAGAGGAAACACTGAGAGCTGAATCTTTATCCTTGACCAAGGATCAGAAAGGTTTCATTAGAAACGCTGTTGTCTTGTTGTTTTGGAATGCCTCCAAGTCGGTTCTGATCCCTAACAACATTAGAATGGACACTGTTCAATGCCGAGCTGTCCTTACAGGTGCCCCGATGCTTGAGTCTTTTGTTCCAGCCACTGTGCCATTCCATCTCGTGGAGGGCCTTCTTCTTTTTTTGCTCCTCTTCCACTTTTTATTGAGCATGATGTCCGTCTCCAGGGACTGGTCTCTCTAATCTGTCCAATGTACACAACACAAAATCTTGCCATCCGTGCCTCTAAGGAGCACTCTGACCGTATTTCTTCTAAACCGACGTTGTCCTTTTGGCATTCCGTGGCACTTTCAATATTCTCCACCAGCATCACAATTCAAATGAATGGATTCTTCTACCATCTTACTTATTCATTGTCCAACTTTTTCTTACTTATTCGATGTCCAACTTTTGTGTACATGTGAGGCCATCGGAAACGCCATGGCTTACGTCAGGCCTTAATCTTCAAAGCGACGTACTTTTCTATACTTTAAAGAGCTCTGGTGCAGCATTCAAATTCACCCAATGCAATTCATCTTTTGGTCTTGTGACTGCTGTGTCCACAAGCACTGATTGTGGGTCCAACGAAGATAAAATCATTAACAACTTCAATTTTTACTCCACCTGTCATGATGTTACGTATTGGTCCAATTGTGAGGACTTCCCTCTTCTTTTCATTGAGTTACAATCTATACGGAAGCCTGCAATACTTGATCTTCATCAGCAAGGATTTCAAGTCCTCCTCACTTCCAGCAGGCAACGCTGTGCCATCTGCATATAGCCGGATGTTAATAAACCTTCTTCCGATCCTGATGCCACATTAGTCTCGGTGTAATGCAGCTCCTCTCATTATTTGTTCAGCATACAGATTGAGGACGGTGAGAGAATACAACCCTGACACACACTTTTCCTGATTCTATACAGCAGTGTTCCCTTATTGATCCATGTGCAAGTTTCACATGAGTACAATGAATTGTTCTGGAATTCCCCTTCTTCTCAAGACTAACCATAATTTTCTATATGACCCACACATATTCAAATGCTTTGGCATAGTCAAAAAACACAAGTAAACATCTTTTGAGTATTCTCTGCTTCCAGGCAAGATCCATCTGTGTCTTCAATGATATCCCTTGTTCCAAGTCCTTTTGCGAACTTGCCTGAACCTGTGGTAACTCCTGCCAGTGTACTGCTGCAATGGCTGTTGGGTGCATATAACTCTTTAAAGTAACTCTTTCTTTAAAAAATAATAGGTGATTCTCACTTATCAATTCATTTAAAATAGTATTTGTGTATAAATATCCAATATTTGTCTTCTTAATCAAAGTTGGAGTAAAAGGATAGAATTTCTTTTGACCACACTGTACTTCCTTCTGTAAGATGAGGTTCACAATATCTCTAATTGTTCTAAAGTTTCCTCCATGATCCTTTTAAGATAGTGACACATATGTCTATGCCTTCTGGGATGTAATTTTCCTTGACAAGTCTTCAGTTATTTTAAGTTTGTGGTTAAACCTTGTATGAACTCCAATATCCCTCAGGAATACTTTCCTGTGTGCCTAATGTGCATATCTTGGCTTTTAGACTGTAAGTAGAATTTCTATGATCCTCCATCTCTAAAATAATCACATGTATATACATACACACACGTGTGCACACACATGTACCCTCATTGGGGCCTTCAAAAGGTTAATGAAACATTTCCATTATCTTTAATTCTATTTTCCATGAACTTTTTGAAGCCCATATGTGTGTATGCATATCCTCATAAAAATGAAAGCTATTAATTTTCAAGAAACACAGAGATTTGCTACCACAAATAACCACTATAGTTAAACATTTATTCATCCACATATTCATTCTATGTTTTGATTAAAGATGTGAATTACTCAAGTCTGTCCCAGTTTGTTTGTTAGTTTTTCATGATAAAGAGCATCGTGCTTGGCAAAGTGGATGGTGGGGGAAAAGAGGAAGAGTCTCATTGAGATGGAATGACCCCATGGCTACAGCAGCAGGCTCAGACAGAACCATGGTGCAGGATTCTGCCGTGTCTCCTTTTGTTCTACATGGGGCCACCAGAGTTGGACAAAACAGAACCGCTCAGTGCTAAAGGAGGTCGAAAAGTGTCACTGCTTATCTTCATGAGTTCCAACTGAGACATCTATACATGGAATATCATCAAATAAAGGGAAGTTACAATAAGAATGAAGTTTTCTTATGTGGAAAATGTAATCTTCAAGATGAAATCTAAAAAAACATATTCCTTTAACCTATTTCAAACAATTTCAGGAAGAATAGTGAAAGCTTTGTTAGGAAGTTTAGTAAAAGTATTAAGTTTTGTCTACATAAAAATGTAAGATATGAATAACAAAAACATTCCATATGATGTCTACTCCCTTTATTTTCAACATTTTGCTTCAAGATTATCAAAAGGCTCCTACTGGTTAATAAAAAATAGAGTATTCTAAAAACCTACCTTGGAAAGTTATTGCTATGTTATAAATGAACAGAGAAAATGAACTATGGAGTTTCTTGTTGCCATTTTTTAATCTTTCCATTTAGTGAAACATGAATTCTGTTGACTTAAGGAATTGAAGAGCCAGTTATTTCCCTTTATGCTAGGTCAATGTACTCAAACATCTCAACAATGCCCAGTATGATTTTATACACTGAAAAGTAATCACAACTTCCTGAAAGCATCCTCATTGCAGCTTATCTGTGAAGTGCCAGCTTAAATCAAATGGGCATAAGAAGAATAGCTCTCAAGTCGTCTTACAAGAAAATGAAGAATACAGAGCATGCACACACATTGCCATCCCAACCCCCACCACACACACACACACACACAATGTTATGCTATACTATTGACACATTTTAAACCACTGAATGTGATTATTTGCTTTTAGATTTAATTGTAAGCAGCTCAAAGTACTAAAAGCACTTAAAACCCATCTGGCATTACAAATCTATGGACATAAGAAAGGTGTGAGGGGTCATGTTCTATTAGTAAAGTTTTATTTCAACTTGTCTAAGACTAGATTCTTGGTGCTTTGGCAGTTAACTCGTAATTCTCATTACCTGACCTGACACAGAGTAAGCACAGCCACATGTTCACAAGGCTCCAGATGAGGGCAAGGTCTGGGTGAAATAACACCCAGACTGAGATCATAGTCCAAATGGAATTGTTTTTTAGGGAGTGTGGCCTCCTCCAATATAGGTGGACATTGTGGTAAACTTGTGGTTTATTGCTTGATCTGGATCCTGCATCAGGTTAAATACACCCAGATATGACCTGGAAGAGCTACCTCCTCAAAACAGAATCGACCTTAAAGACATGGATTGAGTAAAGTGTTAGGAGCTTCATTTGTTGATGGGGCATGAATGAAATGAGAATACAGAAGTGCAAATAACCATTAATAATTATAGCATGGGATGTATATATCCAGGAGCACAGATAGTTGTCAGAAATTAAATGTAAGCATAAATATTGATATCCCAGGCATTGGTTAGCTTAAATGGACTATTATTGACCATCTGAGTCAGGCAATCATGAGGTTTACTCTGCCAGGAATTGCAAATGCAATAAGAATGGTATCTTATTCACCATTAAAAACAATAGTTTAAGATCTACCTTGAATTACAATGCCATCTATGATATGATGATATCAATGACTCCCTTCTAATCTCCCAAACCAGTTGCCACAGTCTTTTGGGTTGACCTCTCTGCATTGAATGGAACTGGTCCTGAAGATTCTTCAGATACCACTGTTTCCATTAGACCTTGTTTTTCTTTCTCTCTCTCTCTCTCTCTCTCTCTCTCTCTCTCTCTTCCTTCCTTCCTTTCTTTTTCTTTTGAAAGGCATCCAACAGATGCCAAGATGGGAACTTTTCTGAAGCCACCCATTCGATGCACAAACATGCTTAAACATGGTTTGCTTTGAACAAACCTGGGTCCATCTGCACTGGAACCCTAATGGCAATATGGCAAAAACATTCTTGTATATGTCAGCATTGTTATAATGAAGAACCCCATGATCTTCAAGCTTCAGATGCTGAAACAGAAGTGTCACACCTCAGTTGGAGATACACTACCCGCCACCCCTTGTCTTGCATTGCCCTCACAATTGTGACGCGTGAGCCCATAGCTGTAGGCGCTGCATGAAGCCATCCCACTGAGCAGCGTCCTCTTCTGCTGATCTTCTCCTTTGTCCAGAATGGTGCCCTTTTCTAGAGAATGGATGATCTTTAGCCATCACGCACAGCACAGACGGGATCCTAAATCATCTCTCAAGAGGTTCTTTCTATACAATTCATTCCTCTTTGCAAGAATAATGTTTGAAACATTCCCTTTGTCTTCCTGATCTGCCTTCTCCAAAGGACTACAATTTATGTTATAAAATTTTTGTACCCACAGACTGTATCGTAGTAACAGAATACATGTTCACGAAATAAACTGTTGCAGAATAGAACCATTAGAATCAACCGCTTTAAGCTATCACAACGATTTTAATGTTGGGAACTCTCCGTGGTGCTGACGGCACTTTCCACGGCATACCCAGCACAGTCTGCCTTCTGTTCATAATTATCCCCACCAGCCTCTCACTTTGCTGTTCACCACTTACCCAGCAATTTCCTGTAGGCTCCTGACTAACTCTGGCCTAATTCCCAGTTTTCTCCAAATGTCTACTGTAAGACCAATGACCTTTGGCAAAGTCTCACCAAATAGCCACATACACCCATCCCCTATCTCTTCACAGTTCAAAGGGATAATGCGAATAATGTGATTGAGTAGAAATTAAATATACTATAAATTAGTTGAAGCACAAAAGACAGGAGGTGGATCTTTCCATGTTCCTTCTCCCCAGTATGAAGATGATAACACAGGCCATGTGTGGAGGTGGCCCAGCTCCAAGCATGACATGGTCTAAACTGTTCAGTCCCTCGGCAGAGGACAAGAAGCCTGAAGAGTCACTTGACTGTCAATTGAGCTAATACTTCTCCGAAGGACGCCCCTGATTAAATAACTCTGTTAAAAGAAGTTACCATAGTTTATTTACCTCTATTTCTTTAACTAGATTATAAGTTTCTTGAGAGGAGTCATCTGGACTTATTAACTTCCCACAGCGTCACTCAATAACTGCCTGCTAAGTGAATAAGCACACTTCTAAGTTTGTTTGTCCATTTTCCATAATTATTTCCTGTTCTCAAAAAGAATGGTTCTCTGTTTTATAGGGGTCAAAAATGACAACTTTGATGAGTGCAATTGGTATGAGACAGTGGTCACAGCCAAGAGCATGGAGGCAAATTGTCTGGGTTCCCACCAAGCTCTGCCAAAGATTACATATCTTCTTCAATCAATTACATGTAAATGTACTGTGCCTCTGTTTCCTTAACTGTGAAATACAGAAAATAGTACCCACCTCACTCGGTTTCTTAGTTAACATATTCAAAGTAGGTAGAAATACCCTTTTTAAAAAAGACAGATCATGAGCACATTATAAAAAAAGCTACTTAAAACTAGTAGATCCCCATGGATAGCCACCCTGTACAACTGCCCCTGGGGGGTTGCAAGGGGGTTTCCCTGCACATCTTCTTAGGAGCAGAAAGTCTCATCTTTCTTCCATGAAGAAGGCGGTGGCCTTGACCTTGTGGTTTGCAGCACAACACGTAATCCCTAAAGCACCGGCACTCCTTTGCACATAGAAAGTGGCCTATGAATAGACTATTATGACATCACTGAAAATTCTTTTTAAATAATTCACTGTCATGGAGTTGATTCTGATTCATAGCAAGGATACAGGATAGAACAGGATTAACTGTGGATAAATCTTTCGGAAGTAGAAAGCCTCATCTTTTTCCACAGATGGCTGTTGACTTCAAACTGCTGACCTTGTGATGAACACAACTCATAAAGCGCATTCATAAAACGAAACTTTGCTTCAGATACCCCAAATTGCTATCCGTGCCTTCAGCTTGCACTTAGTTATCTTTTCCCTTCTAGAAAAGGATTTCATCCAGCAAATCTAATCCTTATTTTCTCACAAAATTAGTTAATGTATCAGAAAATACTAAATCCTCCCAAATATAAAAATTGTAGACTGCTTAATGTGAATCCTATTACAATTGACACACTTTATCTGCCCAAATTGTGGTAGCATTAGATATACCTAATGAGAGTATTGACACTTCATGAGTAAATGATTATAAACTTTATTTCATGCTTTTTCCAGCTAAACTGACTCCAAACAGTGCCTGTGAAACAAATACCCTTTTTAAAAAAGACAAATCATAAGCGAAACAATTTTTGCACCTCGTACTTATATATTATATCCTTTCTAGTTTTATTAAAATTGACACCACTGAAGCAATCATTTGTCAAATCAGGAAAATGAGTGTTTCATGGCACGGGGGGCTACAGATTTACAAATGCACCCTTAGAAATGCTTCAGTCCCAGCATACTTAAAACACATTAGAAGAAGGAAAATATACAAAAATACTCCTCTTTTAAAACTATTACAATAACAGAGTTAAACAGAGCATACTGATTTGACTAAAGGAAGATATTGACATTGTTTGGATATGCATTCATTTGAAAAACTTAAAACAGATTCTTCAAATAGTACATTAATCATTAAATGTCAACTTCAGGATTTTTACTGTGTAATTTTCATTTATTTACCAATAAATCATGGCTGACTTTTTCAGCCCTGTGTGTTTTTCCCTTCTCATTCAAATTCTACCATTCCAATTATCATCCCAAATGAGTATATTCCTGCTGTGTGATTTTTTTAAAACACTATGTAGAATTTAATGATTCTGGGGGACAGCCCAGTTAATTGACCGAATAATGTGTCTAGTGCTTCTGTTCTACCACACAGTTCACTATGGAGTGCCTGGGGTCTTAAAGGTTTGCAAGGGGCCATCCAACGTCCAATAATTGGTCTCTATTTGCCTGGAGCAACAGAGAAACAAGAGTCAGGAACAGGAATGTGTGACTAATTGCCTCCATGAACAAGTACCTCCTTTGCCCTGGGACCAGAAGAACCGAATGAGGTTGGCTAACATCGCTGAACATTTTGATCAAAGATTATACTGAAGATTTCTGACAAAAGAGGAAAAAAATGCAACACAGAATTTCACATTCTCATGGGCTCTAGACATTGTGGAGCCAAGAGAGCTGAATGAACCTCTGAATCACTATCCTGAGGGAAATCTTAAAACCAAACAGTAGCTGAGCTTAAATAGTAAAAAATGTTTGCCTTGAGCACTATACTTTTTAAAGAACTAACTATATGGGATCCATATGACAATGGCAACTGGAAAAATTAGAAAGGAACCTTGTTGTTCTTGTTCTTATTAAATGCCACGACATCAGCTCTGACTCACAGGAACCTTATGAACAACAAAACTAAACACTGCCTTGTCCCGTGTCATCTTCATGATCACTTGATAAGCCCATTGTTGCAAACACTGTATTGATCCTTCTGCTGGCGGGCCTTCTTTTTTGCTGATCTACTTTCCCCAAAATAATGTCATCTTCTAGGGAGTGATCTTTCCTGATAACGTGTCCAGAGCAGGAGGTAAAATTCCTCCATCCTCCCTTCCAAAAAGCTTTCTGGAGGTGTTTCTTCTAAAACAAACCTATTTGTTCTTCCAGCAAGCCAAGGTAGTTTCAATAGTCTTCACCAACACCAAAATTCAAATATGTCAACGCTTCTCTTATCTTCCTTATTCTTTATCCAACTTTCACATGTATATGAAGTAATCAACAATACTATGGTGGGAGGGAAGGAAGGGGGAAAATCACAATGGCTTAGATCAGGAACACCTTAGTATTCTCCACTCAACAACCTTGTTGAACCTTGTTCAACTCTTTAAAGTCTTCCTCTACAGCAAATCTGTGCAATGCAATGTGTTGTTTTATATCCTTTTTTTCCACATCATTTTATTAGAGACATTATCCAGCCATCACACCATTCAATAGGTTAGTATTATGCAGTTGCTCTCACAATCATTTTCAAAACAGTTTCTTCCTTCTTGTACTCCTTGATATCGACTCCTTGCCCCTGCCATACCCCTAAGAACTTTTATTCTCATTATTGTCTCTAAAGACTCACCCAACCTGATTTCTTAATAGCAGCTGCAATGAACATTGATTGCAAATCTAAGCAAAATTAAACCCTTGGAAACTGCAATCTTTTCTCTATTCATCATGCCATTACCTATTGAACCAATTGTGAGGATTTACTATTGGTTTTCTTGAGTCCATACTGAAAGGTGAAGTCTTTGATTTTCATCAGCAAGTGCTTCAAATTCACCTCTCTTTCAGCAAACAAGGTTGTGCCCTCTTCACATCACAGCTTGTTAATAACCCTCCCACCAATCCCAATGTCATGCTATTCTTCATATAGTTCAGCTTCTCAGATTATTTGTTCTGCATATAGGGTAACTAAGTATGGTGTAAGGAAACAACCCTGTCAAGCACCTTTCTTTATTTTAAATCAAGTCCATATCTTTTTCAAGGTTATTCATAATTATGATCTACATCGCCTTTGCAAGGTTGATAAAACACAAGTAGTCATCTTTCTGGTATTCCCTCCTTTCAGTTGAGATCCATCTGAAGTCAGCAATGATCTCTCTTCTGATCCCTCATAGGAAGTTCTCTTCAGTCTGAATTCCTCGAAGTAACGGTTGTTAGACTTTGCAACCATTTTTGAATTATCTTCAGTAACATTTTTACTTGCATGTGATAGTGATGATATTATTCAAAAATTTCAACATCCTGTTGAGCTATCTTTCTGTAAAATGGTAAAAGCATGGGTCTCTTCTAATCAGTTGGCCAGGTAACTGTCTTCCAAATTTCTTGGTATCGACTAGTGAGTGCTTCCAGTACTTCATCCATTTTTTGAAACATTTCTATTGGCATCCCATCAATTCTCAGAGCCTTGATCTTCACGCATGCCTTCAATATACCGTGGACTTCTTTTTATAGCACCTTCAGTTCTGGATCATCAGCTCCCTCTCAAAATGGTTGGATGCCTGCTAGTTCTTTCAGTACAGTGACTCTGTGTTTTCTCTGCATATTTTTTAATGTTTCTTTCAATATTCAATATTTGGGGGACATCACTGCCTTGCTCCTGGAGAGCTGCTGCTGGATTTGAACCTCCAACCCAGTGGGTCGCAGTCCTGCACACAATCACTGCAGCACCAGGGTTCAGCCCACAATATTCAATATTTTGCCCACAGAATCCTTCCACACTGAAACTCACGGCCTGCAGTGTTTCTTCAGCTCTTGCAGCTTGAGATGAGCTAAACGGGTTCTTCTTTGGGGATTTTAAACTCCTGGTCTCTTCACATTTCATTATTACACTTTGTCCTCTTGCCACCTTTTGAAAATCTCTCTTCAGCTCTTTTACTTCATAATTTATTCTATTTGTGTTTCCTATGCTATGTTTTAAAGCAAATTTTAGAGTCTCTTTTGACATTGATTTTGATCTTTTATTTCCTGTCTTTTTAATAACCTTTTGTTTTCATCACATATGATGCTATTACAGCTCACCAAATATTTTGTCACTAGTATCCAATGCATAAAATCTGTTCTTGATGTTCTCTGAATTCAGGTGAAGGTCCTCAACGTTGTAGTCTATTGACACATTATGAGAGACTCTGCTTTGAGGAGGCAGCTTTCCTCTAGGGAAGCTTAGGATATGCTAATTTATGTTAATGAGGGAGAAACAACTCAATTAATGATGGTGAAAATGGTTTCACAACTCAAAGAATATAATCAATGCTATTGAACTGAACATATAGAAATGGCTGAATTGGTGCTTGTTTTGCTGTGCCTATGCTCAACAATAATAAAATGTTAAAGTTAATAAATATCATTAATATTTTTGAATTTACATGATGCACCTTATTACAATCAAAACACACCTAGAGTTCAAACTATAAAATAACACAGCATAAAATAATGAGGAGGAGGGTTGGTTGCAAGAATGGTTAGAAAGAAGGGGAGGGAACAATTATCATTTACAACAGGGAATATATTTATTGCCCAAAAGTTTGAAGAGAAATTTCTAGCTTTGCCATTGGAAAAGGAAGTCAGCAGGGCTGAGCCCCGGTGGTGTAAGTGGTTGAGTGCGGGACTGTGGCCCGTAGGCTTGGCGGTTCTAATCCAGCGGGAACTCTCAGGAGCAGCACTGGGTAGCACCCACGACCACCAGAGGCAGTCATGGCCAAAAAAAAAAGTCAGCATGAGTTTCAAAAATCAATATGTTCCTCCAAGAAAGATAACTCATTGTCACTCATGTATTATATTGATATTGGAATAAATGGGTAACAAAACTAATAGACTATGTGAGAGTTTACAACCTAATGCTTACTCTGTCATTTAAAGATGTCAAAAATGAGGGCAGCATTGAACACAAGTAAATATTAGGTTGTCCTAGCTCATTATGGGTCCATGCCATATATCCTGCACCGTATATTACAGATTAGTCAGACAGGGTTTAATGTTAATATGTTTATAAATAAAGATGGCTCAAGAGGCTAGTCAAAATCATTTTTCACCTCTAAAATCTGACCCTCTAGCTAGGAAAGACCATCATCATTAAATGTAAAATTCACCTTTTCTTTCTTTTTTTTTTTTTTTGAAAGAAAGCACTGTAAGCACTTTTAAGAAATCCTAATTGCATAAAAGACTGTGATCGTAAAAGCCCAGCCACATAGTCCAGTTTTGCAAAGAAAGCCAGGTCGGCCACTGTGAAGCAGGCCTTCTTTTCTTTTCCACCCAACAAGCAGGGGTGTCAGTCTCACCTGGGTGTACAGGGGTTTACAAACACAATTCCAATTACAGGGGACAGGATTTGCACACGCAAGGGCCTGTCCAGAGAGCTGCGAAGGCACCTTCTAATTTGCAGTGCAGCCCCGCGAGGCTGATCACGATTCTTCCCACATCTGGCAAGCGTCAGAGCCTGTTCCCAGCGCACCAGGTGGGAGGTACTGAGCTCACAGTCAGTGCGGCTGAGCAGATGATTTACAGCTGACGTCTAAGAGCTCCTTAGAGAACTGCCAAGTCGTGCGCTAAACGCTGCAAATCAGGCAAATCCAGTCGTGGCAAACAAGCTTGGCATTTAACAACAGGAATAAAATATGCTAATCAGTTGTTCTCCTCCAGAAAAACAAGCCACCAGGGAAGGAGGACGACAAGCCACATCTTTAGGCTTTGCAGACATTTGGTTTTTTTTTTTTTTTTTTAAACACTTAGCATTAGCTGCTTAGAAAGTCCTGGTGATGTAGGGGATTGGGAGTTGAATTCCAAACCGCAAAGTTCAGCACACAGTTCAAACCCACTGTGGGAGCGAGATGAGGTTTTCCACTCCTGTACAGATTTAAAGCCTTGAAAACTAAGAGGCAGCTCTCCTTTGTCTGGTGGGGCTGCTACGAACCAGACTCTGCTCCATGGCAGGACGTAGGGATTGGAGGGTGCTAGTTACCAGTTCCGGTGCAAGACTGGGCTTTTCACTGCCTCAAAGAAAGGCAATCTCAGAAACCCACGGGGAGTCACCATGAGTCAGCAGTCCCTCGATGGCACGGCCCGTTGAGAGTGACTGCTTCACTGATAGTTCTATTCCACGACATCCAACCAGCTGCAGCTGAGTGGAAGCCCACTTGTGGACACTCTATGTTATAGCAGAGGGCTATTCTCCCTACAGTTTCCAATCACTGATTTTTTGTTGTTCTAAGTGAATGGCCAGGCTGGGTTGACTCAAACCTCCCTCCAACCTTTCAGTGAACCGCTGAGCATGTTAGCCATACTGTCTATGCCATCTTAATGGAATGAGCGCTGTACAGCAAGTAAACACACTGGGCGGGTGCCGAAGGCTGGATTCAAATTTTGCTTTGTCACTGAGTTGAATGACTATGGCCAGGTTATTTAAATTTCCTCGTAGTCCATTCTCCCCCTCCATGCAATGGAGATTTCAGTAAGACTGACTTTATAGAATTATTTACAAGATTAAGTGAGTTACCATAAGCAAAATCTCCAGAATAGTACTTAGCATTTGATAATATTTGGTACATGTTAGCTACTGTCATTTGACATAGCCTAAACAGCTTTGACATGATAGCTAAATTTCCAAAAGATCTAATATCAGAATAAAAGATATTAAACAAACCAGATATTTTGGAGGTCTGTAATGGAGATTAGGACTTAGAAGCCTTCAGAAGTAAGGCATTTTTCAAGGAAGAATTTCAATTTATGTGTTTGCTTGATGATTTATAGTTGTAAGCACCTTATAACAAACCCTAATATCAGCGGGGAAATAAAACTTTTGGTTATACTTAGCTGATTCACCAACAGCCTTTCCTTTAATACCCACATCAGTACTGTAATTCCTGAAGCCTTAATTATACATTCTTATTTCATCACCTTTATTACCCATCACTTTAATAAGCAAAACACAGATACCCCAGGAACGTGGCCATGGTGCTCCACCAACTCTAATATTTATTATAACAAGCACTGACAACATATGGAAATCTTATTTACTAATTAATTAGCCCTGTTATGTCCAACTGGCCTTTGAAATGAATGCCAGCCTTGAGGTGGGCTTGTCGGCAGAACAAAGCAAACAGAAGGATGGAGATAAAATAAGTTTGTTCTATATTTTCACAGCTCCTCACGAAAATGGCCAATTGTTGGGTATATTGGGAAATTGTTGGTTTTAAATTCGAAGGATTAAGCAAACGAGTTCTAAAATATGGTGAGGCGAATGAGGACAAAGAAGTGGGAATTCCAGAAATTTTCAGAAGATTAACTTCAATGAGGAAAAATGCATGTTTTATGCAGTTTGTGGGTGTGTGCATAGCTCTGAGGTCAGTGCTATTGAAAGAATAGCTACTCTATCTTATCACTGTTATGCCCTACACAATTCATCTCCTTAAAGTTTTCAGATCTAATTTTACTCATTCTCAGTCCATACTTCTTCACTCACCATCGAGTCGATTTGGACCCCCGGTGGCCCTAGAAGACGGGATAGAACTGTCCCAGTGGGTTTCTGAGACTCGAACTCTTCAGGGAAGTGCAAAGCTTCATCTTTTCCCCACAGACCAGACCGTGGTTGGAACTGCTGAGCTTATGCTTGGCATCTCAACACTCTATGTACAATACCGTGTTTTAAAAAACACCATACATAGCTGAGCCCCGGTGGCACGGTGGTTGTGTGCGGGACTACGACCCACAGGGTTGGTGGTTCAAATTTAGCAGCAGCTCTCCAGGAGCAAGTTTGGGGCTTCCTACTCCCACCAGGGCAATGATGTGGGAAAAAAAACAAAACACCATACACTAGAATCAATTTCTATTTGATGCAACTTTTTGGCATCTGACTCATTCTCCCTAAAAACCTTTAGTGTTATAGGGTATTGTAACAAATCATCACCAAATTTCTGGAAATCCAAATAAATGGGTTTCAGAACACATTGACGTGTGTTCAGTATTTATTTGATTGGCCCGCTTCCACTGGGGAGAGATTAACAGAAAAGATTCGCCAACACAGAGACCATTTCCATCCTTTTAATATGTGGACAATTACAAGTACATTCCTCACATCCCCATTTAAGGAAAAAAAAGTCAAATCATTATAAGTAAACTAATGAGTGGCATCTCCTAAAGACTCTAGTTATTGCAATGACTTGTTTTACACCTGGAAGACTAGCCCTGAAAAATTGAATTGGGCATATGTTGTTCATTACCTCATAATTTTTAATGGAGAGCCTCAATATTCCCAGCAATCCATAGTAGTGAGTAATTAATAATGACATGACTTAAAAGTTCTCTGACACAATAATTTTATAGCTAACTCTCAAAACAAATGGTATTTCAACATCTTGTAAACTTTAGGGAGCAAATGCATTAACACTTTTTTACTATATTCTCTAAAGTATCAAGGTATTTAAGTTCTTATTTTAATTATAATGTATAGGAAGCCAATTATTACATGAAGTAAGTCATTGAATTAGATCACAGCTATTTTATGGGTCCTTGGATAGTAATGAAAGCTGAATGTTTAGATGCAGAAAAACATGTAATGAGGAAGAACTTGTTGAAAAGCTCTCTCAAATGGGCAAGGATTCTCATTAGCATGTAGATAACAACCAAACAGCAAGTGCTGTCACTAATTGCTGTTTATCACATGACCTGCAGCTTACTTTCAATACATTCTCAGGACAACTCTAGGAAGTAGCAGTAGCCTTGCCCTAGAGGTTGTACTAGCTTGATAAAACTGATTGTGCACTGTTTCCCAGCATTGGATTCAGTGCCATCACATTAAGAGCACTAAACTGACTGTGATGGGAATATTTACACCACAGAAATTGGCAAAAACAGTAAACCAAGGCTCACTTCTTCTTAGAGAAGTGAGATCTTTTTGAAAAAATCATTGTATTGGGGGTTCATACAATTCTTATCACAATCCATACATACATCCATTGTATGCCAAGCACACTTGTACATTTGCTATCATCATTCTCAAAACATATGCTTTCTACTTAAGCCCTTGATATGAGTTCCTGATTTTTCCACTTCCTTCCCTGTTCCCCCTCCCTCATAAACCCTTAATAATTTATACCTTCTTATTATTTTGTCATAACTTACACTATCCGAGGTCTCCCTTCACCTGCTTTCCTGTTGTCTATACCCCAGGGAGGAAGTTTTATGTAGAACCTTATAATTTTTCTCCCTTTTCTATCCCACTTTCCCTCCACTCTCCCAGTATCACCACATTCACCACTGGTCCTGAAGGGATCATCTGTCCTGAATTCCGTATTTTTCCAGTTCCTGTGTGTACCAGTGTACATCCTCTGGTCTAGCCCGATTTGTAAGGTAGAATTGGGATCATGATAATGGGGGAGGGGTAACATTGAAGAACTAGAGGAAAGCTGTGTGTTTCATCATTGTTACACTGCATCCTGACTGGCTCATCTCCTTCCCATGACCTTTCTGAATGGAAATGTACTTTTACCAACAGATGGGCTTTGGGTCCCCAATCTGCACTCCCCCTCATTTATAATGATAAATTTTTAGTTCGAATGATGGGGAAAAAGATCTATGTGCATATACTTCTAGGATCAATATTAAGGTAGCTGATGGACATTGGACCTCCACTCAAATACTTCCTCAATGCATGAGCATTTTGCGCTATTAAACTCATGATGCTCACCTTCCTGACAGGATTGCTGAAGACAAATGTTTACATAAGCAAAAGTGGTGAAGAAACCAGATGGTAACAGGCTATGAAAAGACATAGCATCTGGGGTCTTAAAGGCTTGAAGGTAAACAAGCGACCATCCAGCGCAGAAGCAGCAAAGCCCATAAGAGGGAAGCACACCAGCCTGTGTGTCCATGAAGGGTCAATAGGATCTGGGATCAGGCATCACAGAACAAAAATCATATAATTGTGTGCCCACCTTCCTGATATGAAGGCTGAAGACAAATGTGTCCATAAACAAAAGTAGTGAAGCACACTGATGGTAACCAGCTATCAAAAGACAGTGCCTGAGGCCCTAAAGGCTTGAAGGTAAACAAGCGGTCATCTAGCTCAGAAGCTACAAAGACCACATGGAAGAAGCACACCAGCCTGTGTGACCATGAGGTGTCGAAGGGATCAGGTATCAGGCATCAGAGAAGTGAGATCTTAAAATGAACAAATGTTTCTTGGCAAGGGCCAGCAAGGCTACTCACATCACAAAACGAGAGAAAAACTAGAAATTATGTGTTTCCCGAATCATATTCCCCGAATTATCTATGAAGCAGCTTTGACAGAGGAAAATGTGAATGTAAATCCAACAAACAGGAAATATTGCATTAGAAGAGCATGGGATATAATTAACCAACTCCAAGGCCTAACTTCTTCAACAAAAATAATAAAAGGGGGAAAGTTCTTGAGAGACACATCAATCTATCACAAGATTCAGACTTCATTTGGATTCTGGATCAAAAAATATATGGATTTATGGTGGTGGTGGTGGTAGTGGTGGTGACCACGAGACATCACGTTGTGTCCAACTCATCCTGACCTGTGTGCAACAGAACCAAGCACTGTCCAGTCCTGCGCCATCCTCACAATCATCATGACGTCTGAGGCCACTGCTGCACCCCCGTGTCAATCCATCTCATTCAGGAGCTGCCTTTTTTTTTCATCACCACCCTGGTAGGAGTGGGAAGCCCAGCCTTGCTCCTGGGGAGCTGCTGTGGATTTGAACTGTCAACCCTGTGGGCCGCAGTCTCACACACAAGCACTGCACCACCACAACCCAGCAAGGGTCTGCCTCTTTTTCACTGACCCTCTACGATACCAAGCATGATGTCTTTCTTCAGAAATTTGTCCCTTCTGATAACACGCTCAAAGTACAAGAGGAAAAAATATGTATAGACACACACAGAGACATATATGTATATACATAAATCAACATTCACACATTCAAAGGAGCTTCAAAAGTACATGAAAATGAAATTAAAATATAATGAGATTTTGCATAACTTCTGAAGCCCCTACATAGCCATTGGGAATAAGAACTTACTGGAGAGAGGGATTTTCTTATATTAAGGAATGCCTGCTTTGTTTGGGCATAATAATGTTGTGTTATATTTTTTAAGAGTCTCTAATTTTAGAGACCTATGCTGAAATATTCACTATTAAGCTGTTATGACATATAGAGTTTACTCTATATCAAGGCCAAGATAAAAAAACAAGTAGATGAAAAGCAAGAGTATTATAAAACACTAAGATATATTCATTTTAATTATTACCTTTTTTTTGGGGGGGGGGGCATCACTGCCCTCAGGTGGTGGGAGTAGGAGGCCCAGCCTTTGCTCCGTGGAGCTGGAATCGAGTGGGCCGCAGTCCCGCGCACAACCACTACGCCACCGGGGCTCAGCCCTATTACTTTTATTGAAAAGGTAAACCACATACTGGTTCCTGGTGGACTTCATCGAGGTAACCAAGCCTTAAGGCTGAGGTTAAAAAAAAAATAGGCTTTTTATCATTCTTTATACCACGAGTTGGCTCCTGTTTACTGGAAGACAGCAGTCTGGCTGGCTGTGGATACACAGGCTTACAGTTCTATCTTTTCTCAGCTTTGTTTAAACTTTCCCAATTCTTTCTGCATTTCAGAGTTCAATCCCTTCCCTCTTAAGCTCTTATCGAGGAATCAGGATGTAGGTTTGACTTTTAACTAAAATGAAGCATTTGCACAATAAAACTGTAATTTTAATTTTCATTTCAATAGTATTGTACTGGGAACCTACCAAGTGCAACTGAGATGAAACTGGGAGCCACGGACTTAAAGAGTCTACAGGGTGGGTAAAGAAGATGGGTCAGGAAGAAGACGAGAAAGCCAGATCCAGGCATAAGGGGAAGATGCCAATTCCACCAGAGAATCGCCAATACCAAAACTGCCGATTACTTTCCAGGCACCTTTATCCTCCTTTACACACCTATCAAATGAAATACATTCCACACAAAGACTCAGATACTGCCACAGTATTTCAAACTCCCTGACAGCCAAGGACTTTCAGATCCAGACAATGAAAGGTCAGCCTTTCTGCACCACAGGAGGGGGGGGGGTGTTTTTTTACTTCTTTCATTAGAAAATTTATACCTGCATTTATTCCACTGTGTTTCTTGAATTCTCTACATACTGACCTTATCCAAGAGAGTCTGGAGTTATGGCCAGAGTGGGCTGCAGCTGATGGGAAGTCTTGGAATTAATTTAAGAATTCACCAATAGCAAAGTCTAACTATTTTTGTGTCCTTCAAACTTTTGGATTTTTAATCTTTCCAAAGCCGACACTTTCCTTCACCTTATACTCACAAGACAAAACAACAATGAGCACTTTAACTTGATCTTATCTCCTCGTTAAATAACCATCGTACTTCCCATCTTTAAGGGAATGGCTCTGTCTTAAAGGATTGGAGGGAGCTACAGAATTTACACAGAGAAGTATAAGGCCTTACTTAATGAAAACCATACATTTAAGGGTGAGAATCTGGCCTTTTTTCATGCTCATACCAACGTTTATTGGGAATGGGAGGATTCAGCAGACTAGGCAGCTGATAAACTGTAACTGCAGAGATAGAAAAAAGGGAAGACACATTTCAAGGACTTATCTATCCAATATTCAAATCGCAAAGCCCAGCAAAAGAGAATGGAGAGAAAAAGCAGCAATACAGGGTATCAGTCATGATTGGCTAGGCAACTAAGAAGAAAGAAGTCAGTCATTTTGAAGATGATTGTAAATGGGGAAATGTTCTACAAACAAACAAGAAGGAAAAAGGACCTCTCTACTCAAAAGGCAATCTTAGTGGCTCCAAGAATGTGTCACAGAATGCTAGCACTGAAAAGGGCCCTGATAACATTTTACTTTGTATCCTACGATCTGTACAGGTGAGGAGACAGAGACCCAGGAAGGTGAGATGATTGGGGAGACTGAGAAGTCATGAGTGAGAGCTGGGGCTGGAACCCAGGCCTCAAGAGCACAGGCTGCTGTGGCTTGAATTCTGCACTCCTGACTGAGTGAGAATGGTTCTTTGGATGGCTGCCTAACAGTGTTCTTCTTAACCACATCTTCATGGGACATGTATCCTTGGGGTTTTGAGGAAGATTTGCTGTATAAAAGCAATGGAATGGGGTTTAAAGTAGGGGCAACTATAGGACTCTTGTTTCATTGTAGAATATAAAAGGTTGTAAAGACTGCCCCATGGACTTTCATTAACTAGACCAATCAATATTTATGTCCTGTATCTGTATACAGTGATTTTTTTTTCAAGGTGCTTTTCTATTTCTTCATCTGAACTCCCCCGAAAGTGATAAAATGGACATATTAGGCTCATTCTACAGATGACAATGTTTCATTTAAACATTGCATGGTAGAGTGACATCTTACACCTCGAATAAGGTAAAATCATTTGTAATCAATATTATCTCTAAATATCCCCCAAGTGGCTCAGTATTGGCAGAAATTATTGTTCTGTTAGCTGTGCACCATCTGAGATCACTGGCTTGAAGTGATGCTTTGTGTAAAACAGATGCATCCTGAAACTATTGTTACACGCAGGCCAGGGGGGGTTCACACTCTCAGAGCCAGGCAAGAACTCAAGACAGCTGAGGACACAATGGATTCATGCTGCCTGACTCTCCATTACTCAGAGGTACATGCTCTTTGACTCGGTGGTGAACAGTATCATCATTTGCACCATTTATTGCTCTAGTCTTTCTATTTCAACAACTAAATGGCTCAACTCCACTCTGTAAAAAGCTCAGGGTCACAAGTCGAGTTAGTTTTATTCTTCAAGGCCTTGGATTTATTTCAAGGCCCGTGTGTGTGTGTGTGTGTGTGATTCATACACAGGGAGGCAGAGTGTAGAAATCTCTGAGTTCATTGTCAAGACACCTTGATTTAGCACCAACACCGCTATTTCAAAGTCACGAAGCCTTGCTAAATTTACTCAACTACTGGATTTGGGTTTCTTTGCCTGAAAAATGAGTTTAAATATGATAGTTTATTGATGCCAACGTACATAGATCAAATAGCATAACATAGATTAAAAGAGTTTATAAATTAGACAGTGAAGTCTAAGAATTCTTGCATATGTACTCTCTGGAAACAAAGAAGTAGATAGGAATTTGTTTCCTAGTTAATTAGCGAAAAAATCGGGAGATATGCAAAACAGCATCATACTTTGAAATTAAGTAACTGTAGCTAAAAATGAGAATGAGTATGACTGAAATTAGATCAGTTCAAACTCACAACCTTAACGAAATCGAACAGAAACTCACTGCTATTGAGTCGATCGTGACTCATGTTGATCCTACAGATGGTGCAAAAGTTCTGCCACAGCGGAGTGAGTGACAGCTTGTATTTACCTCAAGAAATTTAGCCAAGCATTTCAGTGTGGTCCTTGTTACAAAATAAATATGATTTATGCACTCTTGTTGTTGCCGACAGTGCACTCAAGCCCTGAGGCAGAACCTTCATTTAAAAGTGAAGCTCTATAAGCCATATTTCCCAGCTTGATAATAGTGCCCCACTATGTCAATGCTTAAGAGAAAGATTAGTTCATTATATTGCCTTGCTGAAAAATAAATGTCCACATACAAGTTTGTTATGTTCCCCGTGGGCAGGAAAATATGAAATCATAGAAGTCTCTGCTATTTTTTTTTCAGAATATATATGACAAGTCATTTTAAATGTGCTGGATCAGAGTCATTGAACTTTCTTTGCAACTGTTGAATTTAAATAAAAAAGTAACTGGGGATTTCCAAATATGTCCTAGGTGTAAAACCAACATGTCTTTCACAGCCATATGTAAGCTAGTGGTTGGCTCAGAATCCATACCTTTGAATATGCTATGTTAACAAATCGGTACTGCTCCTGATTCGGTATATTTTCTTCTTTCACCTGAAATTTAATCTCCTTTTTGGCTGCAGGAGGACCTAGTGTTTAGTAACTATACAAACAGATGCATTCTTGATTTCACTTTACAGAATAGTGAGGGGAGGGGAACTACTAATTTTCTTTCTGTGATCTGACAATGTGTACCAATCACAAACTGCCTAATTCATATTCCAAACCAGAGCAGACCCCAGGCAACGCCGTGAAGTCAGCCAAATTTGTCCACTGTGTCCACCCACCTCCCCTTTCAATGCCTTTTTTTTCCTGCTGGCGCCAAGTGCCCTCCTGCTCAGTCCAAGTACTCAACAAAATTCAAAGCTCTATTTTGAGAAAAAATTGGCCCTACCCAAAGGGACCCCTAAGGCCACCTCCACGCTTAAGAGGGATGGTGCTCCATATGGGCATGGATACAGAGACTGTCTGAATGTTTGTAACAGAATACCACCTGCATCTCTGTACCTAAAGCACACGGGTCTCTTTTCTAAGCAGCAAAAAAGGGGATGAGGGGCTGGACAAGCCAGAAGTTTGGCCGAGCCACTGGATATGCAGAGAATGCTTGTGAGGTTAATCTCTAATCTCTATTCCTGAGTTAAAATAAATTTAAGCGGCAAAACAATGTTTTCTACACCTATCTCCACAAAAACATGAATTAAATATATTTTATTGAATTCTATTTTATAGAAATTATTAAATCATTCACTCACTTTGGGATCTATCTTTTTAGAACCCTAATGTACTAAAAAAAAAATGGGCTGAGCCCCGGTGGCTTAGTGGTTGTTTGCGGGACTGCGGCCCACTGGGATGGAGGTTCAATTCCAGCAGTGGGGCTGGGCCTCCTACTCCCACCACCGGAGAGCAGTGAGGCCAAAAAAAAAAAAAAATGTACTTACTTAAATGTCCTAATTCCTCCCAGAGTTTAGTGATTGAGACTTGATGACCCATCCAAATAAGTACTCTCCATCTAATCAGATGCAAGAGCTGAAAAATTAGTATGCTTCCCTTTGGACCAGGGATTTTATAAATCTCCAACTCTGATTTTGGGTTTGCCCAAAATCTTAGTTCTTTCTATTTTTATATCATGAATTCTGAGGTTCTATTAAATAGAAGTTAGATAGAGATGTATAATGGAGTATTATAAACGTAGATAATGACTATATCACAATAAACATTATAGGCAATTATAGATACATAATGAAGAAATATATATTTAAAGTTGTTATGACTCGTTATTAAAGTAGTCCTTTTACCTTTATAAAACCCAGGCCATATGGAGGCATGGTGGTCCACAGCATGTCTGCCTTGCAGATTTCTATCTTTGAATCAATGCCTTCATGCAGTTTTAGTTTGCAAGGCTTTTTGTCCACACCCACCATTGAGAACAGAGTCAAAGACTAACAGAACTCCATTGGGCAAAGCCCATCCACCTTACACCCCTAATCTTTAAGACTTCTTTTTGTTTTCCAAACTCAAAGAACATTCAAGGGGGATATAATTTCTATTCCCTAAGGACTCTGAAACTGTCATCTTACATGGTGTAAATTAAAGAGCGCAGATTTCTTTCAGCAACGGTTAGAGGGATGGAAACATCACCTCAGGAAGTGTATAGACATAGATGGAGGATATGCCAGTAAACAACAACTTCACAGTTTGATATCATTGTTTGAAAAAAGGCTTCTATGAATTTGTTGCAATACCTTTTGGCTTGCCTCACACACAGCAAACTTCTGATTATTTTCTTAAGTAAATGGTTATAAATTATAAATAAGTAATGGCTATAACATGTATTTTTTACTATTTATCTTACCACTTCTACTTATTGAGGTGCAGGATACAAGTGTCACACAATGCCTCCCGGTCAGAACTTCTAAAGCACAAGGCCGTATTTATCATATTAGAATGATCACAGAATCTCTCAGATGTCTAGGGCTACAGTTTCAGAACAAAAAGTCAACGTATTGGTTACTGACTCAGTATGGAAGCTGACATGAAAAAGTAGAGGGACCTTAAGATGAAAATCAAAGGCTCCCAGAGAAATATTGTTATAAATTCCTTTGTTGTAAGTATCAAGTGTAAGTAAAAACAGACTAAAATATAGAAAAGGTGGATGCTGAGCAAAATAATTCTCATTAGCAACTACCAGGTCATTAAAAGGGTTTTTTTTTTCAGTCTAGAGATTTCTCTCTAGATTGAAATGCACACTTTTAGAGATATACCAAAGTCTACATCTTCCCTCAGATGGCTTACCTTAAAATTGCAACCATCTGGTTACTTCTTTCTCCCCAGTCATGAGTGCACGATCTTTCTGAACCTCTGTTTAAGCCAACAGAGATTAGGACTCTCTCATCTTATAACTCTCATGCTATTTCTTAACCTTGTGGACGGATCCAGAGTTTACCTGTGCGAAAAGCACCCTAGAATTTAGGATTGGGTCATATACTTCCTTGAAACGAGACACCATGCGCCACTTGCGATATTGAATCCATAGGAAGTGCTCAGCTTTGAGGGAACTGCATTGAGCTGGATACTTAAAGGGAGGCAATGGCAAAAATGACTAGATGGAGTGGCTCCCCCAGTCGGCTCCAACATCAACCGCTATGAGACTGGCATGGTTCTGTCATACCTGGAGTCACTACAGGTCGGAACAGCACCTGACAACAATTGCAGCAAAAGCCACTGGGCTTCCAAACAGAAAATGCTGAGGAACCTGCAGTTTTCAAAGAGTTGTAACTAGGTTAGGACCCAGGGACATGTCAGGAAGATACATGGGTTCTGGTACATGCTATTGTACATGGGGCTTTGAATTGGGAGACCTACTTTAAATAGGAGGAAAGAGGAAGACTCAGAATTTACTTAGATCAAGACTCAACACCTAAACATAGACCAAGCCACGCCGTCAAAACGCAAAGCTTCCAAAGGTACGAGCTTCCAAAGATTGTTCACCATTAGCCCAATTGAGCACTATTTTATATCTTCATGATAATGTGATTTTCTTAGTTGTGTATTTATGTTAAGCCCAGTAAGTTCCCTGTATATGTGGCCTGATCTTCACCCACCCCCTCTGCCTTCCTCCTGCCCCTTGCCACAAAAATATTAAGAGATGTATAATATTCCATTGTATGTACATACCAGAGTTTATTTATCTAGTCACTGTAATATCATTTCATCTTTAAATGTTAGCGCATCCCTTCCTTTACAATGTGCTTCATTCACTTATGTATTTCAACATTTCTGAACAGCAAGATAAAGGTAATTACACCAGCAATGGTTTATTTTATTATTATAAGCAATAACAGGCACTAACTTCAAGATTTTGCATTACTATAATCATTTATTATTCACACCCCAACCAGGTGACATGAACACATTTTGGAATCATAATTTTCAAATGGCTTGGCAGGATACTTTCTGGGGTATTGTTTAATACATTAAATAGGTACAATGTATGGAATAGAGATTTAATGGTTATCATTCCAAAAAGATGCTAGATTAAAACCACAATAAGCAAGCTTAGTATGCCATGTTAAAACTATAACACAGGCATAAACCTACGACTTACTCCTAAAATGATCACAGCAAAAGAAAATTCCAGTACAGAAAATATATCCGACTTTTCCTCCAAGCAGTCTGGAATTGTCAGTGACTACAACCAGTTAAAACTCAAGACCCCGAATCTCTATTTAATAATTGATGTGTTGAATCACCTTGAGGCCTGCTAGATGAAATTTCCATGAAGGAAGATGATTCTGAAGAGTTTCAAGAGTCGTGAAGTAAAATGCGTATTTAAGTACCTGGGAAAGAGAACCTCTAAAAGTCCATGCAACATCACAGAAAAGCCATATTTTCCTAAGAATTCTTAAGAAAGTATCCTAAAGACTACATCGCCACATGCACTCCCACAGTATCCGTGATATCCGGGTGGCAGGGGAGTGAGTCCTTTGTTTGAGCTTGTATTCCTAAGAGAAGAAAGATTCTACTTTCTGTGTCATGCTTTCTTTGATGACTGGCTATTATAGATACTGTTTTAGGAAGTCTAACAGGCATTTCATTAAAGAATTCAATTAGTAATAAAGTGTCAAAATATGTCTTTTCTTTATCCCCTGACTCCAAGTAGATGTTTGTTTCATCCTCTGAGGACAGACATCTGAGAAAGGTGTGATGCTCGGGCAGCCAACAGAAATCAAGAGAGGGAGCAGTAACTTAATATTTACCCTGTCATCACAGGCAGGAACCCAAGGAATATAAAGCGCTGTTTTCTTTAGTCACTGTTACTTTCTGTACTTTCAAACATATCTATTAGATAATAATCTTTTGTTGGTACATTATAAAAACACTCGCTGCCATAGAGTCAAGGCTGACTCACAGCTACTCTAGAAGACAGGGTAGAAGTGCTCCTGTTTTATTCCAAGACTCTACGTGTTCACGAGAGTAGAAAGCCCCATCTTTCCCCTCGGAGTGGCTGGTGGTTTTGAACAGCTGACTTTGCAGATCTTAAAACCACTACCCCACCAGGGCTTCTCTACGTGTCCATCTCTCAAAACCCACTGCCTTTGAGTCGATACTGACTCATGGTGACCCTCTCCCCCCCCCGCCCCCCCGTGGGTTTCCAAGACTATAAATGTTCCCAGGAGGAAGAACTATAAATGTTCCCAGGAGGAAGAAGCCCAGTCTTTCTCCTGTGGAACTGCTGCTGGTTTCGAACTGACGACCAAGCAGATCGTAGCCCGACATGTAACCAGGATACCACTATGGCTCCAAGCATGCTACTGCTATTGCCAAGCTTTTACTGCTTTCTGATCATCTGCTGACCTTAGTGATACTTTGCAATTACCCTGAGCATTAACAATGGTTGACTATTTTTCACCTCGTATAAATGCGACCTACTAATCACCAACTTAAAAAAAAATAGCTTTTTCTTCCCTCAGAAATTTACTGAGTGGTGCTTAATGCCATCTTTTTAAAAAAAAACTGATTAAAAATACAAAGAGTTCTCATGCAACATGATAAAATTTGTTTTCTCAAAAAATAAAACTTTATTAGAAACCACTATTTCAA
The DNA here is from genome assembly GCA_004026705.1 of Nesogale talazaci. Taxonomy (NCBI): domain Eukaryota; kingdom Metazoa; phylum Chordata; class Mammalia; order Afrosoricida; family Tenrecidae; genus Nesogale; species Nesogale talazaci. Next base: position 110,114 of record PVJH01004212.1, read on the forward strand.
GCTTTAAAACAGGCTAGAAATGATTCACGATTTTCATGTACTATTTCCGCCACTTGAGTAATTTATAGACTTAGAAAGTCAGAATCAAGGTCACTTCTCTGGCGTCACTTGGCTTGACGTCACAGTGCTGATGTGCAGACTCCCTTGCTCACGGTTGGCCTCCCAGACACCACCTACTTAGGTGTCTTCTACACTTAGCTGTCTCTTCCCAGGGTCTTTGGAAAGTTCTTTTTTCTGCTCCCTAACGATTGGTACTACAGAGCTCAATCCACAGTGACTTTCCATTCCATGGTCAAGGTAATCTCATCCACTCTGGGGGCTTCAATTCAGTCCACGCTCAGACTTGTATCTCAAGCCAAGAACGATCCCTATCATCTCACATTGGACATTTCTACTTAAATATCCCAACATGTTTGAAACTGAACCCATTTCCCCCATTGCATTCACTGTCAGCAGAAGCCTCACCCCTTTCACCCAAGTCAGAAACTTGTGCATTATCTTTGACCCCCTCACTCTCCCTAAGGCCAACTTCCAAATCTACTTATCTTTAAAACACACACACTTCTCTCTCTCTCTTTTCTTTATCATCAGTATGGCTCAGCAGTCTGCGCCACTTCTTACTAAATTACTGCCCAGAAGCTCCCTGCTCCATTCCTGCACAATTCAGATCAATTATTAGCATCCTGGTCCCTGAGAGATCTTTCTAAGTGAAAACTGGGCAAATGACTTCCCTGCTGAAATACCACCAAACCCTTTCAAGGTAGATGATTCCAGCTTTCTTCGCAGGATTGCCCTCTGCCCTCTCCTCTCTAGGACTTCTTGAAATTACCATAAATACTTGTATATACGCTGAGGTTTTCAGCATATTTTTATGGAGTTTTTGTGGCAAAATTAGGTACCTCGACTGATATTCCTGTCGGCTTGTACTCGAGTCTATATGGTATTCCCTGCCTCTGTCTTCAGGGCTTGCCACATTCAGGTCCCTCTCCTTTGAGAGTTCATCCATTTAACTTCTCCCTCAAAGTTTCACACACAGGTAAGCATCCTTCATGCCCCGGCTAGGCAGAAACCCTGCTCTTCGTATGTGCGCCTTCTGTACACACACTAAACCTTTCCCTAAGGCTCGTGGCTAACACATAGCTTAGAATGAGTCGCTGGGGCTCTGTGAAGCACTGGGTAATCAGCACATCTCTGCTGTCTGGAAAGCCGCACTGGTGGATACCTGTGGATCTGCTACCTGCAAGGCAGCCACTCTGTGAGAGAAAAAAACTAGGCTTTCTACTGCAGCAAAGTGACAGTCTCAGAAGCCCACCGGGGCAGCTCGACCCTGTCCGATAGGGTCTCTCTGAGTGAGAGTTGACTCCGAGGCAGTTGAGTTTTGAGTTTGAAACCGTCTTGACAGATCCCCAGTGGTTCAGGAGGTCAGATATGAGGCTACTTACTAACTAAGGGAGAAAGACAAGACTAGGTCTCCCCATAAACACGTCCGGTCTTGGAAACCCTAAGGGGTCGTTCTACTGACACTCGGTCACGACGTGTCAGAATCTACTCTACAGCAGGGGGTGGGCTTCCCACTTCTTGAATTTCAGACCCTCTGAGAGATGATGTCCTCAACCATGTCCTCATGAAAGCATGTGCTAGCTGTATGCTTAAGGTGCTGAGCTCTGCACTTAGAAAGGCGGCTTCTTTATCTGTGTGCTTTTGAGTTCAAGTTCACTCCTCTAGTTTTGATTTCCAAATAGATTACATGTCTTTCAAAAGCACTCATGGAATAATTGAGCTACCTGCTCAACCCAGTGCCTGATACAAGTAACGGTTCGCTGCTGTGAATACCATTGCTATTATCCCTGTTTTACAAGTCGGGCACAAACCACTGAAGCTTGTGGGAGGGGGGAGCCCATCTGTGGGCCTGTGCGGGTTCTGATGTTTATATTAAGGGCTGTGGGGGTGCTACCGCCGAAGAGAACCCTGCTACACTGGCACATTCCAGTCAAGGGATGGTGCACCATATAAGAGCTTTCTAATGCCAAAACATTTGTTCTATTTTGAATCAAAAGGAGGTGAATGACCTGCCAAAACGCCGACATCCGTGCTTCCTGCAACGCATGAACCTCTCTGACAGGTTGTCTTCATTCTAAACACTGGCCAGGCCGACATTGGTTGAACAGATGGCCCAGTTGGCAACATTGGCATTTTCCTCTTTTTTGCAGTTTCTCACAAGTGCTGGGAGTGGGTGGGAGACCTCAGTGTTTTCTAATGTTTTGATAACCTTGACTGCCGTCTTTCCCGTGGGCCAATTTTATTTTGGATGTAATTCTATGTTTTAATATTTGACAACTGAAGATCCTGACAGGAAAAATATAAATGTTTCTCTGAAAACTGATCTTCCACACACATAATCATACTGGCTCCTTCCCACTCATTATTCATTTCCTTTCCCTGGGGCCATTTTTCTCACCTACATATCAATGGAGTGTTTATCAAAACATCCCCAAAACTGCTGATAAGTGTTTTCCTCAAGCTGGAACTTAATACTACAGTGTACTTAAACAAGACATTCCTCCTGATGTGAAAGATTACAAAAATATAATTATTTCTAACCCATGTTAGCCAAGATCAAGCTCATTTGATCTTCATCCGCGAAACTTCTAGACTATAAACAGATGGCTTATTTTAAAAGAAGGCATTTTAGCATATACCATCTCGAGTAGAAAGGTGGCAAATCACATCTAAAGAAAAAAACCTTACACATCCTGGGTGTAATGTATAAGTAGGTTTTACATAGAAATTGACAAAAGGTTTAACACACAATCAAAATTTTATACATGCAAAATACTTCACATCTTGTTTTATTTTTCAGCTTTTCTTTTATTGTTAGCCTCTGGTTACAATCATAAATCATTACTATTATAAAGTCACTACTTCAAATGTAAGAAAATCCAGACACCAATACTTATAGGCTGCATATACCGAATATCTACTTCATTGACCAAAATCCAGTGGAAGAGTCTTCTCATCACCATCATTGCCCTTGTCCTGTGTAGAGATTGAGGTCAGGGTGGACATAGATTCAAATCCCTTCTTTCCTTCCTGGCTGTGTGACCTGGAGCAAGTGGTTGAACATCTCTGGGCTTATCTTTTTTTCATGCAGAAACATAATGAGCACTCAATCAATATAATGCTGACTAACATTCACAGTGATTACTACTGTAAACTTCCCTGATAATTAATTAACCCCATTGTGGAAATAGCGTCCAGCCACAAAAAGACTGATTCGGGACAAGTGAATAATTCAGGTATTGTGATAAGGACTTAGCCTACATTGGTCCTCTCTGAACAGGGCTTTAAAAAATTAGTACCGGGGCAAATCAAAGACAATATCAACAGAAGATCGTTATACCCTAGGGGGATGATCGATAAGACTCTGCCATAAATTAACAAAGAAGTTTTGAAAGGAAACCAAAGGCAGATAGAAAGGAACAAAGATAAAAAACCACCCAGGAATGGCTTTTGGGCTCCCACTAAATAGTAGCTTCAACGAAAGAGAAATTAGTTCTTACAGCATGGCCTTGGTTCCATACTTGCCCTCAGGAAGGAGACACAGAAGATAGGGAGGCCATCGCAAAATGTAGCAAAGAAATTAGACGGTAGCTGGCTAGCACATAAAATATCGACTGGAGTCTTAAAAGCTCGTGTCCAACAAGCAGCCATCTAAGTGAAATGTCAACTAAGTCCACATGGAAGAAGCACACCGTCATCAGTCACCAAAGGATTACAAATCATATCATCTGAAGTCATAGGAGGGATTAGTGTAAACGCCTCAACTGGGAGAATGTGGTTCACTGAAAGAAGGCCATGGATGACAAGGAGAGTCCAAGATACATTAGTGAGAACTACACAGGAAATAAGCCTCTGGTGATCTTCCTCTATCTATCCGTAATTGAGGAGTGGGAGGAAACTGGTCACTAAATACCGTGCATTGAAGAGATGAGTTTAGAAGATCAAAGACATACACCTGACTTGAAGCGTTAAAGCTTTGTTGGTTGATCCCCTCTCTCTGATGTATGCCAAATCTGGCCTGGTTTTCAACATTTTCTGTATGTTTGCTTATTGATATCAGGGTTTATCTCAGATGTGCTGTCATTGGGGGGTGGGGTGTCTCTCTTTTGAAGCTGTCTTCTATGTTTTTCTGATTTTTGGTATATGAAACTGAGGACCGATGAACCCATAGGGTCAGAAAATAGAATAAAGTTTTCGAGGGGGGCAGGGGATGGGATGGGTACAGTGGTAGAGGTGGGGCATAAAAGGGAGACAATATCAAGGAGTCCAGGAAGAAGAAGGGCTGGAAAGTGATTGTGGTGGCAAAGACTGCTTGATGTGAATGAACGATGGAATGATATGATACGTGTATTAACTCCCAATTAATAGATTTGAAACAAATAAATCTATTTTGCTAAATTATTTTCCCAATGTATAGAAGCATATTAAGTCCTCTACCATCTTAAAATAAGCCAATTCACTCTTAAACATCATTTTCCTCAAATTACTGACCTCTTTTTCCCCCTTCTACTATTAAGTGCTTAACTCATTGTAATATGGTTTTCTGCTTCTACTGTATCTGTTTTACAATCACCAGTCACCTTTTCCATTGCTAAATCTCACATTTCATGTATTTGACGTCTCTAGGTCAAGGAGGACAATTGGCTCTACTGATAATCCCTGCCTTCTTAAAATTATCTCTTCCATTGGCTTCTATGAAATCTCTCTCTTTCCTTTCTGCTTGTTCTTGCAGATAAATTTATAAAATTCTTTTCCCCAACAGGCCATTATTGGCATCAGGGACATCACATGCTTTAGCCTTTTTCTGGATCTTCTGATCTTTCTCCTCCATACTCCATAACTGTAGTTCCCATCACTAACCACACACTTCTCTCTCCTCCTGACCTTGCATAATATTGATTTACATGAGTTCCCGCATTCATCACATGGGAAGCTATTTGTCAGCCTTTCATACGAGATTCTCTTTGGGATGTGCTCCTTCCAAAGCCTTACTTGTCCTTGAAGACACAGCTGAAACATCACTTCCAAGTCCAGACAGTCCAGATCAGGCACTAGATTGGAGAATGAAGACATCATCTAGGAAATTCAGCTTCACCCTCCTGGAGCATGTGTAAGCTCATCATCAACCCTCTCCCAACTCGACATTCATGAGCAAATAGGTGATGGTTATCTAAGTGACTAGGTTTGGGGTAGTTTGTTAGACAACAATAGGCCCTTCATTTCAATTCACTAGATTATAAGTTCTTCAAAAGTGGATGCTATTCCCCAGTGGATGCTATATTAAAACAAACACAGTTAGTGGCTTATGAGATTCCCATTAATGAAAAATCAGCCAGCTAACCAAAAAGTCAATGAAGGAGTCCATCAATCAAAGTCCCCTAGATATACTCTGTTTTCTCTCTTTTTAATTAAATGTACCTTTGAAGGATTACAACACAGTGAAGCCAACAAACTGATGGAAAGGGAAAGATACATTAAAAGAACTAATACTAAAAAAAAGTTAAAAAAAACAAGTAAAGAAAGAAAGAAAGAAAGAAATTACTAATATTACTTAAATGTATATTCATTGGGGAACCTCCCAATCTGAAGTTCTAACTCCGATCAATTGTTGTACCACCAAACCCCATTTCTTGCCACTCTTGTCATACATTTTCATTGCGGTGTATTCCTGTTTCTACAAACCAAAAACTTCCTAATGCACTGGATAAATGACTATCATATTAATTCTTAAAGCACAGCATCTTTGACTCCTCCTGTCTTATCTCCATAAATATATCAATTCGATTTATAGTTCCTATCAACTTAGTTTGATGATTTTCTTTCTTTCCTCCTCCTCCTTCTTCTCTTCTTTGCTTGTGTGTTTGAGACGTTATCACTTTCTTTAAAATTTAAAGTTCAAAGTCTTTCTGCCACCATTATAATTTAGATTCTTATCCTCTCATTTCTATATTACTCTAGTACGGCAGTTCTCAACCTGTGGGTCTCAACCCCGTTGAGGGTCACACAACCCTTTCACAGGGGTCACCCAATTCATTACAGTAGCATAATTACAGCTCTGAAGGGGCAATGAAAATAGTTTGTGGTTGGGGGGTCAGCACCACAACACGAGGAACTATCTTAAAGGGTCAAAGCATTAGGAAGGTTGAGAACCACTGCTCTAGTAACTTCCTAAAAGTTTTAATTTCTTTAATGTCACAAAATTAAGGTGCTGTCTTGAAATCTTTACAGTTGGCATTTCCAAGACACAGGCATGTCTGACTTGAAATTCTTTTATAAGTTAAACATTCGATGTTTGGCTAATTGGGTCTTTGTTTAGAAGAAACCCGTTATTTTAAAAGGCATCACACTCTTCCAACAGGAAATTATGTCAACTTTAAAAATAAAAGCAGAGCTCTAAAATAACTTCTGTGAATTCAGCAAATATAAAAACCTTATAAGGGGCCCTGATGGTGAAGTGGTTAGGGACACAGATGTTGGCTGAAAGGTCAGCAGTTCAAAGCCCCCAGCCATTCTGTGGGAGCAAGACGTGGCGGTCTGCTTCCAGTATGACTGCAGTTTTGGGAATCCTAGTTCTACTCTGTCCTGGAGGGTCATTTTGAGTTGAAATGAAACAGACTGGACAGCATTGGGTTTGGTAATATTTAATGAAATTACCCTCAAGCAATTCCATAAGAATAAGTGAAGGTTAATGTCTGCAGCTATGAAGCAATTTAGTTTAGTTTTTGTTTTTTGATCTTCACAAACCGAACTAAAGCAAGTAGGCAAAAAGAAAGAAACAAACAATAACAAATATTTTTTTTTGGGGGGGGGGCATCACTGCTCTCCGGTGGTGGGAGTTGGAGGCCCAGCCCACTGCTGGAATTGAACCTCTGTCCCTGTGGGCCGCAGTCCCACGCACAACCACTACGCCACCGGGGCTCAGCCCCACAATAACAAATGTAAGTTAGAATGCCATATCGTCAGTTCACATGCCTTACAACTCTATTAATAGGCTAGGGAATTTACTATACATATGAAAAGGAAATGAACAAACATTTTGTACCCAATAAGATACAACTTTATGCATCCAAATCTTCAAAGGCTATCCAACTGAATGATATCATGGGAAGTCTGGAGAAAGGATTTAGCCATATGCTAAAATCTATCAAAGCTATTTCCTGATTCTGTACTAACAGACACTAACCCCAATTAGCCTTTTCAATCAAGGGATTATCTTTCATGTACAAATTAATGCATATCTTGATTTTAAGCTGTGGTGAATTATTTGTTTGGAAGGAACAAAAAAGTCATTCTGACGGAACACAAAAAAATGTCATTCTAATTAAGCAAATCTCACGATGTTATAATCTTATCAAGGAAACAGCTCTGAGATAAGGATAGCTGTTTATGAACTAACAATGGTGATAACAATTAAGGTCACTTAAATTTACCCATCTCTAATGAAATGTCAAATTTCCAGTATCTGAAGGATGTGTTTCATACTTCAATAATAACTCTATCTGAACGCTAAGTCTAAATGCTTTCTTAATAGGATGCTATGATTTATGAAGTTTAGGCAACCTTCATCCGTGAACTCATCTGCTAGCATTCTATTAATGGTACAGAAAGCAGAAAAAAATTTAATACATGAACCAGGTCAACTTACATATGAAGACAAAGCAATAAACGGTCAATATAAGGGTCAGTGCAAGAGGATATTCTGCTTCATGTAGATTGCTATGGAGGTGGTTGGGTCTTTATTTCTCGTTGTTGCTGCTGTTTTGTTTGTTTTTTTTTTGTGGCATTATTTCCCTGGTGGAAGTAGGAAGCCCAGCCTTGCTCCTGGAGAGCTGCTGCTGGATTTGAACTGTCAACCCTGTGGGTCGCAGTCCCGCACACAACCTCCAGGCCACCAGGGCTCAGCAGGGTCTTTATTTCTTAACAGAACAGTTACTGCAGAACCCCTGCTTCTTACAAGGCCTCGATCCTAGAAGTGAATTGCCAAGGAGAAAATATTAAGAATTGAATTGTGCCCTCAAAAAAACCCAAAAAAACAGAACACTGGAAATCTGTATCTCAAGTAAAATATAGGACTGCTCGTCCCAGGTCCACAATTCAAGGCCATCAGGCACTCCTTAGTAGAAAAAGATGAGGTCCATCTGCTTAGTTTCAAAATGTGGCAATCCAGACAGCCTCACAATTTATACGAAGACTGGTGTTGGCCAATTAATACTTTGCATAGATGGAAAGATACTAAAAAATGTTGGCAAATGTTGGAAAGGGAATTACGTACGGAAAAGCCAAAGTTCAGAGAAGGGTGGAGGGGGTAAGGAAGGGTGAACAGTCCTCTTATACAACAAAAAGTTGGAGGAAAAACGAATGGAGGGTGTGGCATCTTTCTGCTTTGTGGTCCACATTTGCTGTGGCCAGGGAACTAGGAGGAAGAGACGGAGAACTAAGAGTTGGATTTTCTCTGAATAAGAGGTTCCCGTGGTCAGACATGAGCTCAACAGAGTCTAGACATAGAAGACATGCACAGAAGACCCCATGGAAGGAAAATGTATGCTCTTAACTACAGTGTTTTGGCATGTACACTGGTGTCATTGCTTTGAAGGTGAGTAGATGTTTACGTGTACGAAAAAATGGAGCAAGTCCTACTTCTCTATTTCTGCTTCTGGCATAAGTAAAATTCTAGGAAGAACACATAGAGCCATACAATTTTCAAAAGAAAAAAAATTAAATAGACCAATAGCCAGGGCTAAACTAATCCAGAGAGTTCTGGAGAAAATATGTAGTGGCATGGATCGGCTGTGAACCCTTTGGTCTAAGAGCGAGTGAAAAGGCGGTTACTGGCCTTGGAATTCCAGCATTTCCATGACTTGCCCTGCCTGTGAGAGATTTCTATTGCTTCCAGACATTCCAGGACAACATCAGAGTCTGAGGCTCATCCCCAGATCTGTCCCAAATCTCTAACTCGGGATTTTCCCCAAATAAATATCCCCAGGCAACTGACATTGAGTTTGAATAATCCTATACCAGCCTATATTAAAATAAAATATAACCTGAGAAACTGAAATGAAGTCTTTATAGAGCGAAGGCTCCAATACAATGAAAATGTTTTGAGAACGATGATGCCTACATATGTACAAATGTGCTTGGCACACTGGATGGATCAGATCAGAGTTGTACGAGCCCACAATAAAATGATTTAAAATAAAAGTAAGAGTGAAGGCCTAGTGATGAAGGGAAGACTCACACTGATCTGCTCACCCCACCTTATCAAGGCTCTCCGATGGCTTTTTCCCAAAGGCAGCATTTAGACCAGCACCTCTGAGACTGACCACTTGGGGCCTCAGAAAACCACAGAAGCTGAAAACTGTTTTATTCTGTTTAAAGAGTCTTGACGTCAATACACTGAAGGCATTCAGCATTACTTAACCCCACATAACCATTTACCATGTCTAGAGATGGTCTCCAATAGTAGAAAAGAAGATTCTACAACAGAGCCACTGCGAGGCCTATTCTTGACTGGTATCAACCGCAGAAAGGTGATGAGGTTTTCTCCTTCCATTAAGAGTTTCCATCTCAGTCTCAGAACCCTACAGGGGCCGTTCTACCCTGCCCTACAGGGTCACTATGGGTCGGAGTCAAGATGGCGGTGCTGGGTGTTTAGGATAGAAGACAGAAAGCCATCCTCCTGAATCATGATGCCCATGAGCTCTCAGCTCGGTGACCTCTGGGTGCTTCCTCTTGCACCAAAGCAGAAGGCGTGGTGAGTCACAGGGGTCAGGCACGGCAGCTCTGTCCCTGTTTCCGGCCACTTGCTTTATCCCTGTGGATGGCTCCTACTCACCCCTCTCCCCCTTATCGTCCTGGCGTCTGGTTCTTGACTCCGAGAACACCCAGCTATTCTCACTTGGCCTGCTGGCCAGTGACCCCTAACTCTGACCCCAACAGGTCAAGGATTCATGAGTTGCAGCTTCTTGTCCTGACCCCTTGCCACCCAGGCTTGGTTACGACAAGAAAGAAAATACAGAGGCCAAAACAGCCCAATTATACAGACTTCTCTTTATCAAGGGTGATAATGTCAGGCGCCATTTACACGAAGCCTTAGTAATTATTCTCTGCACCAAGATCTTAAACTACTTTGGGAGGCGAACTATGTATCCCATTTCTCGTAAGTAAAACACCCTTGCTTTTCTGATCTGACACTCTTAGGGAGGAATTCACTTTGCCGGCAGCTCTTGAACTCCAGGGGAATGTTGGTGGCAAGGTTGAGAGCACCAATAACACAAGACGGAGGATCCAGAGCCCTTTGTTTTTCTCTTGAGAAGGCAGCAAGGCTTTCTAGGTGTGATCAGTAAAGTGCATCCCGGCGAATGTGAAACTGCACCTATCCTTTTAGACTTCGGAGAGTCAGGCGGGTGGAGGGAGCAAAGGCCTGGTGCAGGCTCCTGAAGGAGGGGCCCTTGGTTTTTCTCACTCCTCTGTCATTTGTGCTACGCGGATTCAAAGACTCCTCCGCAGGATACACAGGGCTTATTTCATCCGTTCAAACGGAGAGGTTGTGCGAGAGCGGAGACATTGAGACAGCAAACTAGATGGTCACAGTGAAGATTAGGCATGCTTCTGCTCCACGGTTTTCTGTTATCTACAAAGATTCAATTCCTTGTTAGGGGTCCCTAGTGTCACCCTGGCTAAGCACTCAGCTGCTAACCACAAGGTCAGCAGTTTGAACGAACCAGTCATGCCTTGGGAGAGAGGTGTGGCAGACGGCTACTACAAACGTTTACAGCCTGGGAGGCAGTTCTTGGGAGGCAGTTCTCGGGGCTGTTGCATCGCTATATGATCAGAATAGATGCCACAGGAGTCGGCTCAAGTGTTTTTTGAGAGAGGAATCAGGCACTATTAGGAGCCACCAACTCTCAGACCCTTCTTTAAAGACCTGGCACTAAGAACACTTTCCCAGCCTACTCCAATTTGGTAGCACAACACGGAGTCTGTGCCAGCTAAAAACGTGACCTTTCCAACACTGATTTAGCTGGCACTTTCAGTGTGAGCGCCTCTCAACTCAGGCCAAATAGTTACTACGAATTCAATTCTTCTTTCCAGTTCAGTGACCTTTTTGTTCCTGGATTCCTCTCTTCTCTTGGGTTCCCTTGACTTCACTCCAGGCCTTCCTGTGGCTCCCCTGGCGAGAGAGTTCACGCTCTGCCGGCCACTCCGGGCCCCCTCTCCCGATGTCGTTTACGTCTTCGCCATCGGTGCTATAGGCAGACCCATGTCTTGCATCTGCTTAGGCACAACAGTAGCCCTCACAAGAATGCTGTAATAAAGAAGTAAGCAGGCGGGTGTTTCCTTTCTAGTTAAGCAAGCCCTGGTCGCTCCTCCTGTTGTACCTCTAGCATACTATACCTCTCAAATCGTAGAAGACTGTGCTTGGTAGTCACAGTATTAATGACTCGGGGCCCTTTTGTTTTCCATTAGTTGAGCTCATCTCATAGGTGAACTAACATAAATGCTATGAGCCAAGAGCCCATGTCCCTCTAGATCTGAAAGTGGGTGACAGCAACTGACAGCAGAATTCCTTCAAACTTCTGATTGGCTGCGGAAGGAATTAACAACTGACCTCTAACGCACTCTTTGTTTATTTGCTGCCCTCGGAGTCCTTTTTAGCCACTCTGTTTTATCATTTAAAAAAGATCCAGTGCTCCACTGAGAGGCACGTTCAGGTTTAGATAATGTAGGATGATAGGCATGATACTAGTTTGAAAATTGCCGCCCATCACAGGCATGTACTTATAAGGATGATAATTCTCATTCCCTATCACCTGCATGAGGACAATGCCATTGGTGAGGCAGGTGGCCCATCTTCGATGGGTACACAATGACTGCAGCAGGCTCAGCTTTCTCCTCTCAAGATATCCCCTTCCCCCAATCCTAGGTGGGTTGAGGTCTCATGGTGGAGTCCGTCTGTAGCTTTTCCTTCCAGCCCCTTGACAAATTCAATGCCAGTCACCTTCTCCTCCAGTCCACTTGAGCAACACTTCAGACACTCTGTGACCCCATTGTCGTCGTCGAGTCTATTGCAACACACGGTAAGCTTCCGAGACCCTAAATACCGTGTCGCAGCTGGTGTGCTTGAATCACCAACCTTGCAGTTCACAGTCCAATGCGTACCCGACTGCAACCTCTTGGGTCATCCCTGCCAAACAGCTCCCCTCATGTTCCTGGTCTGCTAGTCCTCTCTCGCTTACATTGCCATCGACCCATTATTCTTTTATTCAGCAAAACTATACCAATCCTACAACTTCATTCAGCCCTCTGATTCCTGGATGTCTTCTTTAACCTCCATTTTCAGAATCTGTCCCTCCGGGCCTCTGTTCCTTCCCCCACTGCTTCAGATCCTGTGTCACTTCACCTGTACTCTTTCAATCTTCTCAGAAGCCTAGACATGCGTACTTCCACATGGGGGGAATGACCCAGAAGGGAAGAACATAGTGTGCTGGGGGAATGGAATATGAGAGACAGTGATACAGAATTTCTAGGCCAAGGCTGCTCACAGGTAGAGGGACCTTCTTTGCTTCATATTTCCATCAGCTGGAAGCCGATCCCCAGGGTGCTTTGGGAAGTCATGTGAAGGGCAGTCTGCCAGTCCAGCAAAATGTCCCAAGATGGCCCCAGTGCTCAATCCCCCATGCCCACTGTGGACTGTGCAACAGGTATCTAGAAGCTTAAAGGGTGAAATGGGGGGAAAGAAAACACGTAGAGAGAACACATGTTGGGTAGTTTCCATCTTCTTCTTTTTCATCTAGCTTTCATCTTAGCAATGTAGGCACACCCATTTTACAGCTGAGTATTAGCATATTTGGGCATCTTTTTTACAAGATCACATCCAACTTCTTATAAACCATATGGGACTAATATGTCTGTTATGTTTTGTGCTTTGTAATGTATTATACATGCCAAGCATATTAAAGAAAAACTAAGTGGGAAGAATAAAATTTTATTCACTGGTCTTAAAATATACTTTAAATATGCCTTTACAATCAAAACCCTGGTGGAAGAGTGGTTACAAATTCAGCTGTGACCTGCTGTGACCAACAGTTCAAAACCACCAGCTGCTCCAACAGAGAATAACAGGGCTTTCTACTCCCTCAGAGAGTGACAGTCTAGATATTCACAGAGGCAGTTCTACCTTGCCCGATAAGGTCATTATGAGTTGACCGACTTAATAGCAGCTAGTGTTATAGCATAACCAGGCAGGTGACAAGGTCTCACAATTTTAGAGTTTCACACAGGGCTGCCACTTTTCTGGGACCTCTTGACTTGTAGGTAGCTGTATATTCTTCCCTGACCTTAAGATTCTATAAACATTGAACATCCCTGATTATGTAAAATGTGCCAGGAATCCAAATTCTATCACTGAATGATCCAAGAGAACAGGGCTGCGTCTGAAAGAGGGCCTAGAGAAGGGGACAAGAATGCAAAAAGCAAAACTGCACCAGCCAGAGAAAGATGCAGAAGGGATAGAGAGACCTCGGAGCGGATGGAGAGGAGGGACAGTGAAAGACAGCAATGAAATGTGAACCGAGAATTAAAAGAAATACACAGTGAAGTGAGAGTAGAATTAGAAAACTAAGAAACAACAATGAAGAGAAGCTATGGGAAAAGAAAAGGAAAAAAATATCAGAAGAAATCTGAAGCGGGAGAAAAGAAATAAAAATAAAATAAAAGGTGGAGCTCCCAAAAGTTTACTTCTCAAAGGAACTTACATTAGCTTTTTGCAAGTCCTTCCTTCTAGTCCTTCACATAGAGTCACTCTGCACAGATCACCCCACGACCCTGAGCACTTCTGATTCTCACAAGTCCACCTCAGGAGGGAACTCTCATGCCCACCTCACAGACCTCCCTTTTCCTCCTTAAAAATCCTATCAGGGTTTTCATTGTTCCTGAGGTAATGTAAGATTTCTGTTTTTTTTTACTTTCTGGCAACAAAATCATAATTTTTAAATGTGGAACAATCCTATATTGACTTTTTAAGTGAGCAAATCAGTGTAGCCCTTCAAGATTTCCACCTTGCTTACGTGTTTTCCCCCCATATTGGCACAGGTACATTATGTAGTGTCTACATGAAAACCAAGGAGTCCTGCTGTCACAGAGGTTAGGTATTAGGCTGCTGCAGCAAGCTGGTAAGCAGTTTGAAACCACCAGCTGCTCCAAAAGGGAAAAATGAGGCTTTCTTCTCCCCTAAAGAATTCTAGTCTCAGAAACATACAGGGGAAGTTGTACCTGGTCCAATGGGTCACCATGGCAGTGAGGTAAAAACTAAACCGGCGCAGGAGGTCATGGTGCGATTCAAGCATAGGTGCCTGCTGTGCAAATTAGTGTCCAACGACACCCGCTGCCATCTGTGCCTGGAGGATCATGGCCTCGTACACTACACCATCACCAGGGTGCACCGGAGGGTCAGTGGGGCCGCTGGCTCCATTGGCTTTCGGGGTGCGAGGGCCGTGGGGAGTCTGGGAGGACGCCAGAGGTCGGAGAAGGCGGGGGGTGGGGGGTGGGGGGATGACAGACCCATTGGCGGCTATGTCCGATGCAGCCTCTGTGCATGACTGTGTCTGACATCAGTAAACTGGGGAGTGGTTGAGCCTGATAGGACAAGACTCAATGAGGAACGCCACGTGTAGTTCAGAGGCAACAGTCTGACACAATATATGGACATGGGTGGTGTGTGTATGTCAGAATTGTCATGAATAGATATGACACAATAATTTATAATTTATCAAGGGTTTATGAGGGAGGGGGGAAGGGGAGGGAGCTGATACCAAGGGCTCAAGTAAGAAGTGACTATTTTGAGAATGATGATATACATCATGCAACAAAGGTACAAACATGCTTGACAAAGGATGGATGTATGGATCATGATAAGAGTTGTATGAGCCCCCAATAAAATGATTGTTCATTTTTTAAAAAATGCTAGTATCACTAGATTTTCCCCATAGTATTTCCTTTCAAGTATTCACTCACATATACTTTTCAAGGATACATTTTTTTTTTTTAAGGCATCACTGCCCTCAGGTGGTGGGAGTAGGAGGCCCAGCCTTTGCTCCTGGGAGCCGGAATTGAACCTCCATCCCAGTGGGCCACAGTCCTGCGCACAACCACTATGCCACCGGGGCTCAGCCCCAAGGATACATTTTTAATTAGAGATTTTAGTTAAGTAAATAAATAACTTATCTCAGGCTATCAGAGGGATCTCAAAAACTTTGTGAAAAGTTTGAATTAAAACATCACAGAATGCTTGATGGTAACAATGATGGAGACCTAATGGTAGGATTTTGCAATGAAACACAAGCAAGTTTATTTCTTTATTTTTTTTAAGTTTATTTTTTTAAACAACATAAATAGGGGCTGTTCAAGTGGACTTGACTGAACGTGAGTCACAAGAATCAAATCAACCACATCTGGAGAGAGACATCAGGAAAGCTCAACACTGTTAGCCAAAACAGGGTCTGGCTACCATCTCTTTGAACCTCTCGAATGGGGCTCCTACTGCTATTCTCATTCATGTACAAACCAGCCAAAACAGAGCCCAATAAACACCTCTAAGAAAAGTGCTAGAAAGAACAACCAAGATAAAATAACAAGGTCTGGGACCAACTGTGCACTAAGCCATTAATCACTCATCTGCAAGTTCACACTCATGCTGAGCAAAGTAAAACAAAGTCCTTGAGAGTAAAAATATGACCAGCACCCATCTCAGCAGTGGGAGACCTGGGGACAGTGTAGACTAAGCAATGGCATGATAACGACAAGATCAGTGGTTCAAACCAACCCACCACACGTTGAGAGACAGAGGAGGCTGTCTGCTCTCATAGAGATTAAAAGTCTTGCAAACCCCAGGGGGGCGCAGATCTATTCTGTCCTGCATTAAGAGTATGAATCGACTCAATACTAGTGAGTTTAGAATCTCTACCCAACCACAACAAGAGACCATCTCAGGAACAAATTTAATCCACTGAACACTAATGATCAAAGAATTGTGAGGTAACATCCGGGAAACTATTTTCTGAAAAGAGAAAAAGGTTATTTCAAAGATAGGATAGACAGAAAAGGCCCAAGTGACTATCAGAAGTAAAAGAAAACAGAAGAAAGAACTAGGAGGCAAAGGGCATTTACAGAGATCTAAATACAAATGAAAATATATTTCTATGTGACAATATATATATTGTATATGTATTGTATATGTATATATGTATGTATATTGTATATTGTATATTGTCATATATTATATATGACAAGTATATTTATATATGACAAATTATATATTTATATATGACATATAGGGAACTAGATCTATGTACATATATTTATAAGTTTAGTATAAAGGTAGCAGATGAACATTGGGCCTCTACTCATACTTAAGTATGCCCTTAATGCAAGAACACTTTTGTTCTATTAAACTGGCATTCCATGATGCTCGCCTTCCCAACACAATTGCTGAAGACAAAGCAGGTGCATAAGCAAATGTGGTGAAGAAAATTTATGGTGCCCAACTATCAAAATATATAGCGTCTGGGATTCTAAAGACCTGAAGATAAAAAAGCAGCCATCTAACTGAGAAGCAACAAAGCCCACATGGACGAAGCACACCAGTCTGTCTGATCACAAGGTGTCAATGGGATCAGATATCAGGTATCAAAGAACAAAAAATCATTTCATTGTGAATGAAGGGGAGTGAGGAGTAGAGACCTAAGGCCATCTGTAGAAAACTGGACATCACCTTACAGAAGAGTCGTAGGGAGGTGACAAGCCTGTTGGGGTGCAGTGTAGCAACGATGAAACATACAACTTTCCTCTAGCTCTTTAATGCTTCTTCCCCCACCCCCAATTCTACCTTTCAAATCCAGCTAGACCAGAGGATGCACACTGGTACAGATAGGAAGAGGAAGCACAGGGAATCCAGGAGAGATGAACCCCTCAGGACCAATACTGATACCAGAAGGGTGGAGGGAAGATCGGGTAGAAACGGGGAACCAATCACAAGGAGCTACATATAACCTCTTCTCTGGGTGATGGAAAACAGAAAAGTGGGTGGAGATGTCAGACAGTGTAAAACAAGACAAAATAATTTTATAAATTATCAAGGGTTCAAGAGGGAGGAGGACCGGAGAAGGAGGGAAAAAATGAGGAGTTGATACCAAGAGCTCAAGTAGAAGGAAAATGTTTTGAGAATAATGATGGCAACAAATGAACAAATGTGCTCAACACAATGAATGGATGTGTGGATTGTGATAGGAGCTGTATGAGCCCCCAATAAAATGATTTTTAAAAGAAAAAAAAAAGAAGATACCCTGATATTTGTTCTTGAACATTGGAAAGCTAAAGTATCTGGATAAAATGGAGTAAAAATGCTGAACAGAGAACTGCCAAGGGCAGCCCGAAAAGAAAGAGTAGTATGTGAAATGTGCAAAGATCTCGAATTTTGAGGGGAAATTTGGCATTTCTTATACTGTAACACAGAAGAAAATAGCCAGGCCAGACATTGTGGTGCTGACAAATTCTAGAGGCACAAGAAGGAGCTCTCCAGGTGCCGCTGGTTAAGTGATGGGCTACTGACCTAGAGGTGGGGTTTGCATATCTTAGGCACTCCACAGAAGAGCATGAGACCATCTGCTTCCACACAGATTCAGAACCTCAGAAAACCCAGGCCGCATTTCACCCTGTTCTAGAGGGTCACCATGAGTTCAAATCAACTTGATGGCAGTGGGTTAAACTTTCAGTCTGTGGGGTCTCTTCGTTGGCTTGGTCTTTACTGGCAAAATATTGACCAGTGGAGGAAGCATCAAAGGAATATGAAATAAATACACAAAATCACTGTACCAAAGGGAATTGGCCAATTTTCAATGATTTTGATAGTAAAGGGGAAAAAAATCCAAGCTGTGTTAAAAGCCCTGGCCCCAAACAACAGCAACAACAAATCATAGCTCCAGGAATTTATGGAAGACAAATTGAAATGTTTGAACAAACTGATGAAGTACTGGAGATGCACAGGATTGATCCACGCCATGAAATTTGGCCGGCAGCTATCTGGCTGTGTTATGCAGAGTTCTCTAGAGAAATGAAACCAGGACACTTATGATTTTATATATATACATAAAATACACATATGTATAAATATATATATAATTTATACAGCAAGAAGGCATACAAGCAGCTAATTAGTCCATACAGCAGTAAGAAGGTACAGTTCAACTCACTTCAGTGGAACAGCAAATATACTATAAGTCCTTCAACTCACTTGGGCTGCTGAGTCTAAAGTCAAGTTTCACAGACAGCAGAGTCCTCCCTGAGGAAAGGCAAGCAGAGTCTGTCCACAGTGGCATGGTGGATGGCCCAACAGTCAGTAGCTCAGGATCTTGGCGAAGCAAGCCCAGATGGGATGTGAAACGCAAGCCGTGCAAGGCAACGGAATGCATCAGCCTCAAGCTCCAGCGATGTATGCACCGGCAGAGTAGCAAAGCAGGTCTCTGAGTCAAGGTATAACAATAGGGCCCTTGGATTGTCCTGGCCCGCAGGTAGTGAAGCTCACAAGTTCAGGCAGAAAAATAGTTATAGCAACAGAATGCATGCTTTCGTGTGCTGTGATCACCAAAGAGTAAGAGAGGGAGGCAGGCCTTGCAGAGTCATTTATCTCTTTGCCCTCCAATCAAACTGTGGTCTGACTAATACCACACACATTCCATTTGCCAAGTTGGCACAATAAATCACACTGGCCATATTTGTGCCTTTTCCAAAGAAAGTAATTCAACACAATGCAAAAGTTAGCAAATACGATCACTAACGCGAGTAAAATTTGTCTGAAGGTAATTTTAAAACCATTAAAGAAGTCAACTGACAGGGAACTGTCAGAAATTCAAG